>OY037008.1:17088629-17251174 GCA_955831195.1 Pilophorus perplexus
CGGCCAGAGCTGAATGATGCTGACATAGTGTGGACGCTCATTCACCTAACTTATTCTATTTCTCACCTCAAATTGAGATCTTCGGAGAACTTCAAACAGGCGTATATAAACTCCTTAACTTGCTGGTACACTTTGGGCACCATCGACGAAAATGGGAATTTCTTCGGGAACGGAGCGGCTTCGAGTTCGTCATCCTGGAAGGGAAACTTCGACAACAACTCGTCGTAATCGTCTTGCGTTTCCACCTGTGGAAACACCAAAAAACTTACAAAATGCTCGGAACCGTAGAGTTTTCTCACGTTTGGGCAGTGTGTACCTCAGTCGGTAGGAAGTGCTCTTCGTCGAGAATCTCTCTAAACACGCCGACCCACCTCTGCATCAACACCTCGTTGTAGTGGTCACGAATCTCGTGGAGGACTTCGAAAACTTGATTCACTCCGTAGCCGTAATTCTGTAGATTACGAAAATAGTTTGAGAGGATAACGTAAGGTGGATGCGGCGAGATAGTGGGAATCCATCCTATAAAAAGACGATTTCAGACGAAGTAGTCTATTTCCACGATAAATAAAATAACAATTTGTAGACGCGTTTCGGTTTACTAAACCATCATCAGTACAATACAGAATGTATTGTACATTCTGTATTGTACTGATGATGGTTTAGTAAACCGAAATGCGTCTACAAATTGTTATTTTATTTATCGTGGAAATAGACTACTTCGTCTGAAATCGTCTTTTTATAGTTTGAGAGGTTTGAGAATAGTTTGTCCCCCCCCCCCCCCCCCGGTCACCCCATCCAGCCGGTTCCCCCTTGCAACGCACGGGATTTTGAAATGTTCGGAAAGTTAGGTGCCATATGAAGGTACTCACTCAGCTGACTGGGGGCCAGTCATTCATTTCCAGCAGTCCCCCAGAGCATCCCTTCCAAATCCTCCCACCCAGCATTTTCCCTTTCGAATTTCAGTTTCGTAAGCTGAATATGAAAGAAAATAGCTCCGGCGCTCTTTCAGCTGACTGGGGGTCAGTCATTCATTTCCAGCAGTTGCTCCGGAGCACCCCTTTCAAATTTCAACATCGTAGGTAAGTTGAATAGGAAAGAAAATAGCTCCAGAGCTCTCTTAGCTGATCGGGGGTCAGACATCTGTTGTCAGCCATCCCCCGGGGCCTCACTTTCAAATTTCAACGGCTCATGCTGACGCGAAATTTTATCGCAACGTAATTTCGCCCTCATATTGATATCTCGTTTCCCTTGTCATGAAAACCTAATATCGGTCAGATGTAACAAACGGCGCATGCTACAGAAATCGTTCTGGAGTCGTTGGAATCAGCTTGAAAACCTCATTCCGGAGAGCCACGTCCCGTCGAAATCGGACAAAAATATTCGTGCTGCTTTTCAGGCTTCCTATGATACGCCAAGGATGTAAACAACTTCCGGCGTGAAGGACTCAGGTTTCAGCCAGAACGGCCGCCTTTCGAACCCGTTTGAATAGCCTAAAACCTTCCACGTGCTATCCCGATCATTTTGCAAAAAACCGCATCAAAATCCGTCCAACAGTTTGGCCGTGAAAGGGATACATACATACACACAGACACCGATCATTCTTAGAGAGATAGGCTATTCGTAATAGCTCAAAAAGAAAACTTACTCGCAAGGTAGTGACAAACAGCATAATCAGGTGCTTGATTTTAAGCATCAACGTGGCATCCGTGCAATAAGACTGAAATCAAACAGGGCAGTTCACAATGTGTTTTTGTTTTACGCGATTTAAAAATTTATCATCTCACCGAGTGGGTTTGAAGAGCTGAAACTATTTGAGTGGACGACGAGGACCACAATTCCTCGAGGTATGTCCTGTCAACTAAACCGTTACCGGTGTTGAGGATGTGGTCTTCGACGACAAAGAATCCCAAGATGCTATGGATGTAAGTCCTGTAGCCTTCAATAGTCTCGTGCTGGAAGAGGACAGAAAAAGTTTGAACGGTGCAAGCTGGACACTTGAGCTCCATTTGGGAACTATCATACCATATTTGTCGGCGGTATGAGAACCAAATTGGCCTGCTGCTTGCGCTGTTTTCTGTAGTAACTTTCGAAATCCCCTCGCGAGTCCAGAACAGAGTAGATATGAAGGCAGCGGTAGACGGGCGAGAAGTCGATCAAATCCTGAGCGCTGAGATCATCCTCGTCGAAACCCGCTTCAGATTCGATTTCACCTTAAAATAACAAACTTTGCTGTTAGGGTTTGCTTACGATTCAGCGGTAGGGTAGGTGGGGGGAAAAGTTCCCAGGCATCTTTACAAAGGAAATCAAGCAGACAGTGCACTCCTATAATTCGTATCAGTTCCCCTAATCTCATGGAGACCTGAAGAGCCTCTCTGAAGAAAATGAGCAAAGTGCGAATTTGCCAAGTTATTTGTTGAATGTTTTGAGAGGCACAATATATATAGTATTATACCTAATAAAGAAAAGACAACATTTCGGTTTATTATTCTTGGAATAATACACCTATGTAATCGCTACGAAAATCGAAAAACGCTGCAAATTTTACACAAGGGTTTATTATTCTTTGATATAGGTACGTTACTTGTGCAGAAATTTAAGTATTAAATTTAATTTAATTCTGTCAATGGAAACATTTTTTTTTTAAATATCAAAGAATAATGAACACTTGTGTAAAATTTGCAGCGTTTTGTACTGGGGGTAGGGAACATGTTAAATTACAATACAAGCTAATTTTCACATCTATAGAACGTTTTGGAAGGTGAGAAGAGCGCCGAATGTCAAAACTGGAAACTTTTGCCCACACCTACCACAAGAGGCTACAAAGGGTTGACGTCTCACCTGTGAACGGGTTGGGAGGCGGCGGTGCCTTCCGTTTCTTTTTGAACACCCCAACGTCGACCACAAGTTGTTCGGAAGTCTGAAAATGATGTAACAGCAAATAGGGTAGCCTGCGAGATCTATAAGGCTGTGGATAACAGCCAGAGATGTGAAATACCCGGGTATTTAACCCACATGACATCCCCGGTCACAGTTGACAACATTTCCGCCCAGGAGAGTTCACAACAGTACTCACGTGTTTCATAGCGACTTCTCCTATTCGCGGAGAAACTTTGCGGATGTTTTCCAAAAAATCTTTCAAATCCGTCATGGACGCGTCTTTGATGCTCTGCCTCAACCTGGAAACAACAAACACTGTAGTGGCTACCCTGGTTGACTGGCTCGAGGAGTGTTTGAGGAACAAAACCAAGGCTAACTGAGCACTCTTGTGCCGCTTTGTGAAACTAGATTATCTTCTGGGTGACTTGGGAGTGCTATTGGATTCTCAACCTTTGAAACACAAAAATATATGGCACTTTTGGGCTTCATATTTCATGCAGCTGACACCCACATTCCCAAAATTTAATATCGTTTCAATAATTTTAGACCAACAAAATGTGACAAACGTGGGGGGGGGGGGGGGTTAACGGCAAGCTGAATGTTATTCCCTCAGGACCAGTAGTTTGGAATAGTTTCTATGAACGAAGGGGGACAGGGTGGCCCCGTGGACTAAGGCGATAGAGCTTCGTCTGTTTACAAATGAGTTGGAGCGCTGATCAGCCTGGTTCAAATCCGGGGCCGAACACCAATGTTTGACCAAAAGTCAATCACGCGTTGTAATACCTGTCTTGTCGGCAGACAATTCACCTCTGAACGCAAGTTTATGTGAATCCATTCTCTGGAGCAAGAATTTCTAAAGCTTAGCGTACAGTGCGGGGTCGGCTCCTGCCCCACTTGTGAGAACTAATTGGTTAACACAAAAAAAAACCACTTTACTTTACTTTTAGTTTCTACGAACGAAGTTGAGCGAAAATGAAAAACATGTTCGGTGTTGAGCAGTCAATTACAACCTTATAAACTGGTCATATCTCTAACGTGAGGGAGTCAATCGACGCAAAATGTTCTTTCATCGACTAGATAAAAGCACTTGTGAAAAAGTGCTTGGTTTAGAAGTTATGGGCGAAAAACTGAAAAAAGTGCGAATATTTTGAGGTTTTTGGCTACTACAAAAAACGCAGACCTCCTGCCATGGTGCAAATACAGGATATTAGGGTAATTATTATATTACCCTATTACAACTCCGAAATTTTCGAGGTTTTTGTCGTTTCCTGAAGTTAGATCACCTCTGGCAAACCCCAAATTCGGATTCGGCGATAACAAAAGAAATAAAAGATGAAAAAAAGAGCCGTTCAGAAAAAATAATTAGTGTTCTCCGAGGGGGGAGGGAACTTTCTCACCATTCAGGTACCTATAAATTTTTCAGCGGTGCAGGGGGATTGATTATCGCTTTATTTAACAAATCTGGCAAGTTTTGGCCTCTCAGGGCCGCTCTCCTAACTAACCAGGGGGTGTAGCGCAGGGGAGTGGTTGAGGGAGCGAGGGAACATGTGAAGGAGGGTGGTGAAGCAGGCATGCTTGGTCCTGGTACAGGGACTGGGACATTTTCAAACCTCAACTTCAATCCCTCAATATAATCTCTGAAGGGATTAAAATTGCTCGCCGGGAATTACCACAGGCCTAGTTCCTATTTTGCTAACTACAAGCCCAAAGATAAGAGATAAGATATGACAGGAGATACAACCGGATTAGCCTAACAGCACACTGGCATTGGTCTCAGTTCTCTTCCCCAAACACTCCCATTCGCTAGCTTTACGTTCTCTTACTTGGGTATGTTTTGTTGCATTTGAAGGGAGAACCTGTAGTTGGCTACTTTCGGCAGGTACAGGAGTTCAAGCTGTTCGAGGGTTTTCAGTGCAGGGTAGTATCTGAGAAATCAATTTCATCGTTATCATCCTGCCACGTTACAAACAAAGTACACTTTAACTTCACCTCTTTTCTTTCATTTGTTTTTCCAGTTTAGAGTACGTTGTGAGAACTGGAAGGCAGTGATTCAAGCTTTGTATGGCGGCGGCAATGTTACTTTCGACTTTCCTCGCTTTGACGAGCTCTTCGGTCTTTTCGATGACCCGTTGAGCGGACGAGTCGAGGTCCTTGTTGATCTGAAGGATTTCCTCCTGAAAAATCCCGGTAAAATACACTCACTAGGCCAGGGGGAAGGAGAGGGGGGACAAACAGTAACCTACGGTGAGGTCTTTGGCTTGTTTTCGGACTTTGAGGAGCTCCCTGATGGAATCGATGAAGCCCTGGTAGTGGTAGTTGCACATCCGCTCGATTTCCCGGTCGTGGGCTTTGATCCGAGCGTCGAGCTGTTCCATGAATTTTTGGTCTTCGTCGCCATCGTAGATCGTCCTGGAGACATTGAGAGGTTATAGTGGATTGTGGTGGTGGAATTCCAGGTGAAGGATTCACTTTCGGTTATTGAAATGGCCAAAATCCACCTAGACCCCAAACGTGGCCGGACATGTATGAGGCACTCAAACATCGATTCTACAGTCAAGATTATATTGAAAACGACTCCCAGGCTAAGCCCCTTCATGAGATCCACGTGTAGTCCGTTTATAGCCTCACAGAGCCCCCCGGGGGTAAACAAAGAAGACAGAAACCCCACCTGTAGCCCCTTGAAGTCCCTATAGAGCTCCACAGCATGGTCGGACAGGTCTGAGACACCCGTAAATTGATTCTACAGTCAAAATTACTTCAAAAACGACTCCTCACTCGACTTTTTTGGCTAAAGCTCTTCAAGATTCCCAACTAAAGCCCGTTTACAGCCTCACAGAGCCCCTGTGGTTGAACACAGAAGACAGAAACCCCACCTGTAGCCCCTAGAAAGTCCCTATTGATCTTCACGGTGAAATCGGATCGTTCTGGGAACCCCCAAAAATGGATTCTACGTCCAAAAATACATCGAAAACGACACCTAAGACGACACCTAGCCGAAAACCTTTTTTTTTTTTTTAACCCCTACCTACCCCCATTTTAGCCCCACAGAGTGGTTGGACGAGTCTGACACTCACAAATCGATTCTACAGTCTAAATTAATTTATAAACTCCTCACTCGATTTCTAAGACCAAAGCACTTCAAGATCCTCAACTAAAACTTGCTTACAGCCTCACAGAGCCCAACAGCGTGTTAAGACAGGTGAGACCGTCATGAATCGATTCTACTTTCAAAATTATTCGAAAAACGACCCCACACTCAACTCCCACTCCAAAGCCCTTCAATAACCCCACTTGTAGCAACTTTCGACCCCCGGTGGTGTCTGAAAGGTTTTGAACTCCCACAATCGACTCTAGGTCCAAACATACTTCCAAAACGACACCTCGTTCGACAACCGATCACAACCCCCACATGACAACTCCAGGGACATCCTACTAGAATATCAATCCCTACCGAATAACCAGCCCGACGCTGCTCGTATCCGTCGACTCCAACTCGTTGATAAAGTGCTCGTGTTTCGTCTGCAGCGCGTAACATTTCTGCGAGTCCAAAGTGACCGACCGTTTCATCGTGACTAGAAACACTTCGGAGGGAATTCTCGAAATATCTCACGGGGTCGAGAAGGTCAGCTATCTTACAAGACTAGAAACACACTAGATATCGTCCACCTTCCTGAGGCCCCCCTTCTGATTACAAGCATCCTGCTCCCCTTAATCAATAAATTACGTCCCTGCGTACTACCCGCCTCATTCCTCGGCCGCCTTTTCAACTCGACACTCGACCCTCCGACGCCAACTCCTTTTTAGAAACGTTACCTGTCAAATTAACTCCACTTGCCGATGCAAATTTTCTAAAATAATCACAACTTGACGGGACGTTTCACCCGCAATACCCCCCACAGTTTTTCCTGAACCATACCTGAACGTTGGCCCCCAATAATCATCAGTGCTTTCAATCTCTTGCAAAAACGCCTCATAATTGGGGGGTTTGGTTTCATGCAGGAGTTCCAATTTCTGCGCCAAAGACATTCCTGCCGATACGAAAAAAGTGCGTAGGTAATCGTTAATTAAATCCCTCGCGACATACAACAATCTTGATAATACGAAAGTAATTGAACAAAAGCTAAATAATGAACTGATAATGATTGATAACAATCAATGAGACGTCGCCATTATTAATCGATACCAAGTCTCGATCGTTTGGATCGATGAAGTCATCCGTTACTTGGTAGAGGCAGGTCATTCCAAGTCATTTGCCACAGCTCTAAACACAAAGAACAAAATTAAATTAGAGGAGATATCATTAAATTTTAATGATATTCAAATTTGAATCGTTCTCACGTCCTGTTTACCGGAAGTTAATTTTTATTCAAGTCGAAGTTCATTTTGAAGATGTCCTCACGTCGCACAGTGGTCTGAGGGTGGCACAAACCCACAATCTTCAACTTGACTTTGAATTTACAACTAATGTTTGGAGGAGTAAACTAGTACACTGTGGTGGGATCTTGAGGTTCAGTCAAAAAAGGTTGAATTCTCTTACCGGGCCAACGTTTCGACAAATTTATTTGTCATCATCTGGGCTGTAAAACAGCAAAACCCAGAAGGATGTCAGACATAGGCAACAACACAACCCTAATTAAACTAGTACATTCCATGGTTTTATTGGTGAAACCAACGATTTTACAGCGTTACGCGAGCTCGAAAAGACGGAAAAACGCCCATTTACCGAAAACTTATGTCAAAGGAAACGAAGAGAAACGGAGCGGATTATGATCAATTTTATCATAAAGCGCTGAAATAAATTTTATTTCAAGGATATATCAGGATCCATATAGATAAAATATATATATTATATCCTGTCCATTATATGGATATAATATATATCATAATATGATATATTATATGATATTATTATATGCATAATCCTACATCATAATAGGAGTGAAAAATTATTTTTACCAACTTTTCCAGTCGGTTTCAGCTTGTTTTTTTTTTTATAATAAAATATCGAAAAAAAAAAAAAAACATTTTCTTACATTTGCGCCAAAGTGCGGTTGGTCAAGAATCACTCAGTAGGACCTGTTGAAACAAGAAAGAGATCGGTTGCGGGAATTCCCGCTTGCGGCTTTGCTCTATCTTGAAAAACGTACTGGGTTCGAATAGTTTTTGCGTTTTCTTCGGACGAATACGCTTTAGGCCAGTCACCAGAGGATTGATGTTGGAGGGGGGAGGGGAGCACTGGTGAATAATACTATTTTTTTACAATTTTGTATTCAATTTTATAATAATTATTGATTTGTTAGAATATCAAAAATTGCACCTAGCCACAGAGTAAGGTAGTAAAGACAGAGGAGAAACTCCTACGTTAAGGCGATGGCAAAGTTTGGTCTTGGGGAGTTGCACCCTCTAGCGGAGAGCTCCGTCAACACCCAACGTGAAACCCCCCTCCTCTCTCCCCGCTCCCCCTTGCCCCCGTCAAGACCCCTTTCCCCTCCCCGCGATGAGCTCCAGCCTCCAGCATAGAGTTGAGGCCTCAAGTGGATGCCAAACAAATGAATTTCAAACAATTCCGATTTTTCCAACACATGGTTATAAAAAAAACGGAAAACCCAGAATTTTTTGAAAATCAATTGTTTGTCATCCTCTTGAGGCCTCAACTCTATGCTGGAGGCTGGAGCTCATGGTGGGGAGCGGAAAGGGATCGAATTTTGATACCATTGACAAATTCGATCCACATGATATCACACGGCATAAGAAAAACACCTTTTGATTATCGACAACTTTATTGACAATAATAAGTACCTACCTAATAATTTCGTAATACAACAACTTTTGACAACAATTTGACATGATTATTTTGAGAATAAATGGTACACCAAAGGAACGGTGAGGTTAACACTAGCAGAGGAGAAAACTGTAGATCTATAACAATTCCTTTGAAAAAAGAGCTCAGAAAACACTGACTAGCAATGAAACTGACTTATGAAATATAGCAATGAAAACGGCTTTTGAAAAAGTGGTGAAACGCTGGTAATAGCGAAACAAACTTAAACAATCGACCACATGGCGGTCAAACACAGTGACTGAGAACGGTCGAAACAAACCGTCATGTAACGTATTTTTCTAGAAGTGTAGAAGTGGGGAGAAGAGCACCCCGGCCCGTGGGCTTGTCGAGACAGGGGTGGGGGGTGGGTGCCACCACAGAGTAAAAACTACAAAAGACTGTACACCCAATGGGTGGACAGTTCGCTCTCTAATTTCGGTGCTCTCCGCTAGGACCGCTACTAAAGACCCTCCAAACTTGGCCATCGCGATATGAACCTTGTTGACTCCCCCTGCACCTAGCCAAACATTTGCAGGAAAAACTGATGTGTGGCCAAAACACCTGGATTTTTCGGACTTTTACAGTTTTTCACCAATAACTCGAAAACTAATCATTTATGCTCTATTATAATAGAGAACACTTTTAAAGTGGAAGATAATAAAATGCTGCGTCGAATCACCTCCTTAAACATTAGAATCGGTTCAGCCGTTTAGCCACATTCAAGCTCAGAGATAGACATCTTTTTACAACTTCTGTTCAATCCTGTCACTGACTAAAGATCATTAAATTTTCAGTTATCTATCCTGATTTCAGGTATCTATCATACCAGGTACCATATTTCAGGTACATACCTATCATACCTTTCATACCTTCATACAGGTATAAAATACTATAATATAGTATTTTATACCCTAATATAATATAATCTATTACCTATATTACTAGTGGGCAAATGCCCGGCATGCCCGGGTATGATTTTAAAACCTTCCCCATGTCATGTTGAGTATGTGTACCAAATTTGACGTTATTTGGTTGTCTGGATCTTGAGTCTGGATCTTGAACAGACAGACAACAAATGCATCTCCTTTGGCACATCCCTCCCTTGCATGTTTGGCACATCCCTCTTTAGCGTCACACTACCAAATTGAGGCTACAACCGCGTTATTTTTTCACGTCACTACAATTTCCAAGTGCTGTTTGCGTCGACCGAACCGTTTGCTTTAGAATATTCCGTTGATTTGATTAAATTAAAATTGTTTGTTGCTCCGTCAGAGTAAAATTTAATGGTTTTCTACTTGAAAGACGGAATTTTATACTTTTTGAGGACTATATCTGTTGATCGGCGGAGTTCTGGACCGTCGAAGGCGCAGGTGTAGCGACGGTAATGCAATACGTGTACTCAAGGATTAAACGATAGTCTTTAGTTGTTAAATTCCCATAAGGCAATTTATTTGTCATGTAAAATTGTTAGTTGATGGGTTGCAGGTGGTCGAGCAAGGTGCTGTTTGGGAGTTAATTTCGATAAAAGTCGATTGATGGGGGTCCGGGGCTCTGTGGCTCTCTGGAGCTGAAGGAGGGTTTTTTGATGGGATTCGGCCAGAGGGTCGAGTAAGGGGTGGTTTTTAAAGATAGTTTCGGGCGTAGGTCGATTTATGGGGTCGCTTAGACTTTTCCAACTTACTGTAGGGCTCTATAGCGCTCTGCGTGGGGATTTTGAAGCGTGATGGCTGTAGAGTAGAGTGAGGTGTCGTTTTTGTTGTGATTTCGGGCATGGGAATCGATGTTGTGAGTCGATGTATGGGAATCTCAAACTTCTCCAATCCAAAGGTCCTGTATTGTTTCCAGGAGCTATTATAGCTAGGCCTATTATAGGACTATTATAGAGGGACCATAACAAACCCTCCTATTATAATAATAGGAGGGTTTGTTATGGTCCCTCGCTGGTTCTATGGTGCCGTAGGTGGTTTTGATGTATTATTCTTGGAATAATACACTTATATAATTGCGACGTAGGTCAAAAATTCAGATCGGCCTCAAAATTTGACATTACTTACACGTTTCAAGATGTGTAGATTCCTAAACCGAAATGTCCGTCCGCCGTACGTCGTACGACGCACAGTGGGGCAAGAGAGGCAAAAATCCCCTTTTCCGAACATGGTGATTTCGATTATCCGGCTTATCATTCCCACACTATATTGGCCACTAAATCTAGTTTCAGCAGAGATTTTTCCCGAAAATCAAGTTTTAGAACGTAAAAAGGGCCTCAAAAGTTAAAAAAAAAAAAAAAAAAAAAAAAATGGTGTGAATTCGACTGCTCGTCGATGAGGGTTATGTAACTGGCAAAGAGGCGGGGAGGGGGGGGGGGGGGGTACATGCAATAATTATTGTTGTTCGAGGAGGCACAACATCATGGGGAGGCCAGAGCAGACATTTTCATGTTTGGCGGCTTTGTTGCATAGATGGGCATCCTAGAAGAAAAATTATTTTGCTAGCTAAAAAATAGTTCCGGTTTGCCCTGAGCTGGGAATGATTTCTTCTCGCTCTAGATATAAACACTTATTAACAGTCAAATAATAAAACCAGAATCATCTGCCCCTCCGGTCATAGCGCACGTTTGAACTTTTTTCACTCAAAGAGTGGTTTTGTTCGACAGGAATCGAATTTTAATTGGCCGATATAGGTTGCTACTCAGAAATGTTGTTTTTCGATCCAGTGCTCTGCTGTCATTTCGATACAAGTCCAAGTACATCTGCTGGGACTCCCTTATTTTTGTATGATTTTTCAATTTAATTCAATCGAATTAAGTTCAATCGCTGCTCAGAAATGTTGCTTTTCGACACAAATCATCTGCTGGGACTCCCTTAATTTTGTGTGATTTTTCAACTTAGTTCAATCGAATTCATCAATTTTACGATGTTAAATCAGAAATCAAAGGGGTGTTCGATCGAAAATAATCTATGAAAAATTTATTGCTCTACAACTTTTTTGTCTTCAAACTTCGTGAGAATCCTTGTTTGGCTTCCACGCTGAAAAATATAGTGAAAAACTTGGTTTTTGGACAAAATAAGGATTGGGAGCAATTTTAGGTATAGCGTATTTTCGTGATTAGGGTCAAATTTCCTATAAGTATGAAGGTTTTTCAGTTTTTTTTTTTTTTTTTTTTTTCAAAATATGGCCGTTTGGCTCCTTTTTGCGCCGAGCCGTTTTGGGCTGTAGGAATTTTGTAAAAAATCTGAAATTTGGACAAAATACTCGGGTTTTCATCTAGGTTTTCTGGACGATCGCCCAATCCTGTGGGGCGCTATGCAGCTAAAATGGGGCTACGGGACGGTTTTTTTGAATGGTTTCGGCTATGGGGTCGAGTTAGGTGTCGTTTTGGAAGTATTTTTGGACGTAGAATCCATTTTTTGGGGTCCCAAAACGATTCGATTTCACCGTGGGGATCTATGGGGCTCTCATGGCGCTACAAACGGGATTTTTTAAGTATCCCAGGAGGTCTAACATTTTCCAAGTAATTTTGGACGCACCATTTATTTTGAGGTTTTTGAATTAAATTTCCCTTAATGCCTAGGATTACGCACTGTGCGCCGTCCGAGCCGTTTTGGGCAGTAGGAATGTTTTTAAAAATCTGAAGTTTTGGCAAATTATGCGGTTTACCATCTACTTAGTTGTACTCGCAAGGTTTTCAGGCCGATCACTCCAACCCGTGGGGCGCTATTGGTCTACGGGAGGGGTTTCGAAGGTTTTCGGCAATGGGGTCGAGTTGGGTGTCGTTTTCAAAGTATTTTTGGGCGTCCCAGAACGATCCCATTTTGGAAAGCAAAATATATTTTTTACCCCTATACAGCTCCTTTTTTTTGAGCTCAGATAGGTACGGCACATGGAGCAACTTTTTGGTGGTTTAAAAATGTTCTCGTACGGTGCTCGCCAAATCATCCAACTGAATTTCTACTGATCTTTTTTCAAAATTTTCCGACGACTGGAAGTTTTTCTGCGCCCTAAATTATGATGATTCTCCTCCTCGTGTTGCAGCTCCTATATAGTAAGTAGACTAGCCACTGCATGCTGACGTCATATTTTGGTTATTCTCTTACAGACGATGACTGTCCCTGACGTGCTGCCTCGACCCGTCCCCATCAGCAGGCCTTTGGCCCTACCCGTGCCGGCCCGACAGCTCCCCGTCGAAAATGAAAACATGGCCGTCGACCCCGTCGAAGACCCTTCGGCTCCCGTGTCGGCCAAACTCAAAGTCCGCGAAGACGCCACCCGCCGCATCTTTCGGGCGCTTCGACGGGGTAAGTTGTCGCTCATCTGAAAATCGCCAGTTTGGGCGACTGATTGAAGAAGTTTTGTTTTCCGACAGGGATCCGAGCTCTTCAAGGGGAAATGTCCGCCCAACGAAGGAGACACACCTGCGACCAACTTCTGAGAGCGATGGGCGAACTGGAAATCCTCCTTTTGGGACGCCGCGCTCGATCCCGTCGCAACCGCTAGCCCTTCCTCCCTCCCCCACTCACGCAATTACTCCAACTTCCACCAGGTTGCGTCCCAGTATGGGACTACCAGAAGCATTTGAAAGTATTCAAATTTCCTTGGTTTGAAACCTCAACGAGGTTTTATTGAATTGTCAAAATGCCCCCATCATGTTATAATATAACGTAATATAATATTATGTCTGTCTGCAATGACATTGAACTCCGGACCCACTCCCCTGCAGCTGACGCATGAAGTACGACCAGAATTCGGGAATTTTGCTGCAGTGTGTTGGTCACATTGGCTCCGTTTGTTTACTGCCGTGTATGTTTTTACTGAAAATCGCAGAAATGTTTTACATGTGTAGTTTATTGTTTCAGTCTGTCAAAATAACAATAGTAAACAGTTAACATCAGTGAAATCGATAGGTTAACCAGCAGAAAAAGGGCCGTAGGATTGTGGGAAGAAATGTCTTCCGTGAGTGCCGCTTTAAGCGTTAAAATCGCCCGAAAAATGGCACAATTTGCGAAAATTCCCCGTTTTTTGGTTCTCTCGCCGGCCGCTAGGATCGGGTCCAGAGACCAACGTCATTGCAGACTATAAAGCAGGATTCACATCCATGCGTCATCGCGTGAACGCGTCAGCGGCGGGGATTCCAGCATTTTGGTTCAACGTTCACAAGCGTCCGGCAAATTGCCTGATTGAGTTGGCATTGCCCAATCAGTAGACCGAACGCAATGCCAGGATGACGCAATACTGCATTACCGCATGGGTGTGAATCCGGCTTATTGGGTGTTACTTGCGGTTCACCAGTAAAAATAACCCGTTGTCCACTCAGCTGGTGACCCATACTAAATAATATTTTTGGCCCATACTTTTATAATTCGTCATTGGACTCCACTGTTGACCACAATAACTTTTGGGGGCAACAATTATTGTTGCCCCCAAAAGTTAAATGTTATTGTTTATATCGCGACGCATTACTATGCGACTTTGCGTTGAACCATCTCGTTAGATCTGGCCCGGTGTACTGTCATGCTTGCCATTCGAAATGAAAATTAAAAACACAGGCTGAATTTGTTAGCGTAAGTAAATATATTTTGTCTGTAATAAAGAGCTCTTAACTAGTTGAATGGTAATGATATTGTACCTTTGTCAGGAATTTCGGGTGTGTTGTTAAGAGTGAGGTGTCGTTTTTGAAGTTATTGGGGGGCATTGATAAGAAGGGATTGTGATGAATCAATT
Organism: Pilophorus perplexus; assembly: GCA_955831195.1. Classification (NCBI taxonomy): domain Eukaryota; kingdom Metazoa; phylum Arthropoda; class Insecta; order Hemiptera; family Miridae; genus Pilophorus; species Pilophorus perplexus. The sequence continues at coordinate 17,103,046 of OY037008.1, forward strand.
TATTCCTAGTAATAGAAATGACTTGCTAGGAAGTATACTACCACAGAGAGCGACGTTGCCGATAATTCCTGGCTTTAGCGAGTTGAGCGAGGACTAGTAGGGTTGAGTTTCCCTTCCATTAAACCAATTTCGTTCAGCCACTTCAGCCTTCTTCGAACTGGAGAAGTCGTGGCAGTAGACCTAAAGCGGACTGAGGGCCGATCCTCGTGGAACTCCTGCTATTAAATAGCATAAACTAAATAATTTAGTTTATAATTTAAATTATAGTTTAGTTTATATTTTGAATAATTATTATTTAGTCCTGTCAATCTAGCCTTCGGTGCCTACAAAAGGTCTGATGTTTTTTGTTTATAAATTTTAGTTGGTATCTTTTCATTCCAACACTAGGAAACTGAAGGAATCTCACAAGCTGTTTATCGGGAGAATTTTGGGGGCCTATAAACCTTGAAATTTTCGGACTTGTTTTGGTTTTTGGCTGATACATGGAAAACTATGCGTGATACAGAAAATGACACGCGATACATTCTTAAAGAGCATGAAATTCTGCATCGAATGGCTACCCAAATTTTAAAATTCGACCGATTGGTTAGGTCGAAATCGACCGTCAAAAGTTTTTCACAATGTGTGTGAAAATCCGACTTCGAAACGCCTGTTAATTGAAAACCGTCATTCTATGTGAAAAACTCATGAAATAAAAGTTGTAGAGCTTAAAATTCTGCGTTCTGGAAGCACGACGATTTAAAAATTGACCCAATATTTAGATAAGTAAATACCGACAACGTTTCCATTTTCCCTCGTGCCAAGATCTATCACACGCCGACTGTACGTGTAGAAAGGCTGCTGATGGGACATCAAAACATATAAGTACTGAACTTCTGAAGTGCATCCATCTACTGCGAACTGGAAGCAGTTAGTACAATCTAACAGATAGTAAACAATTTCTGGCTGGGCCCCGATTTGCAGTCTCGTAATCTGACCAACGCTGAAATCGTGATGGGCATGAGAAGGGATATGAAGATAAAGGAGACGAGCGATTTGAATTTAACCTCGGAGAGTGAGATTAGTTGTACGAGATCCTTCAATCGACTCCACTATGAATATGCCTTTGATACTCGTAATTCTTAGCGCAGTTGTTGCCAAATGCCTCGCTCAAGGTTGGTAGAAAAAAAATTGATTGATTTTGGTTTGTTAATTTCTAAATTTCACCTCTGCCTGCGCAATGTGGTTGGGATGAAAAAAACTGCATGGGTTCCTACATGATTTACCAATTTATTTCAGAAACTGCCTGCGGGCCACACAGCGTGTGCACCCTGTGGTTGAATTGCACTGCATCTATTGAGACGGGTCAGCCGCCGTGTGATGTTGACGAATTCGGAAATGCCTTGATATGTTGTCCGAAAGGATGGACGGCCAAAGTCCCCACAGCCTCACCGAAAAAGCACGAAACCATCAGCGAAAAGAGTAAATAAAACTGTCACTTCTTTACTGATTAATGACTAACCAGTGGCGTAACTAACTCATTTCGCGGCACTGTGTACCGATAGAGCGCTTGTAGTCCTTTATCTCGTCTGCTGCCGTTCATGGTGGTTAAGTGAATCAGTGAGGTCTTTGTAGGATGTAGGACATAGCTGCTCCAGTCCTCCCTTCCACCGTCAGGGAAATCCTCCGCCTCCAGGACGGCCCTCTCCCTCGCGAATGCTGGACAACTCGGAAGCACATGTTTTGCTTTTATCCTGAGTTTGACATGTCATCAGATGAAAATGACAAGAATATTACGTTTGGCGCTGCCATGAACGTCACTTGTATTTCTCAGTGCCTGTGTCGTACCAAATGCTCTGTCGTAGTATATGCGCTGTCAGGTGCCGCCTCTGGACTCCACTTCTTCCCCATACAGCTTGACGTCGTTTGGTTGAGTGGCTACTGCTATGGAGCCGGTGGGGCTTTCTGCAGGCTCCCGGCCCATGTAGCACACATACGTCGAGTGATCGTCGTCGCGGCACTCGGCATGTCCGCTTGGACCTGACCATTTCCCAACGTCAGGCCTACGTTGGCGAAAATGCAGCCGAGAAAAGTACTGTCGGACTGCCATCGTCCTTCAACCGACCATCACTGGACGATGCTGACCATAGCTTGACGTTTGCCCAAAAATCTGTGCTACGTCGGGCCAACGTCACGCTATGGTCAGCATCGTCGAGTGTTGGTCAGTCGAAGGACGACAACTATCCGGTACTTTTCTGGGTGGCGATATCGCTATTGACCCAGACCGTCGGCCCAGCGGACATTAGGGCATCCATTTACTGCACAAATCTTTTACAGCTGTAAAAACGCTGCAAATTTTACACAAGGGTTTATTATTCTTTGATATAGGTTGCTTGTGCAGAAATTAAATTCTGTCAATGAAAAAAATTTAAAAAAACATTTTTTTTTGGATTTTTATTTCAAAAAAAATTTTTTTTTTGGATTTTTTTGTTCAAAAATGTGTTTTTTCAAAAATTCTTTATTTTTAACTCAAAAAATATTTAACATTCTGGGATCCTTCAAAAATCCCATTTTTAGCCCCATGAAAGTCCTAAAGATCGCCCCAGTGAAATCGGATCGTTCCGGGACCCCAAAAAATGGATTCTACGTCCAAAAATACTTCGAAAACGACACCTAACTCGATCCCATAGCTAAAAGCCTTCTAAAAACCCCTCCCGTAGCCCCATTATAGCCCCAGAGCGCCCCACGGGTTTGGGCGATCGGACTGAAAACCTTGCGGGCACAACTAGATGGTAAACCAAGTATTTTGTCAAAATTTCAGATTTTTTTAAAAATTCCTACTGCCCAAAACGGCCCGGACGGCGGACGGCGTACGGCGGACGGACATTTCGGATTTTGAATGTAGACCTCTTGAAACGGATAATGTCAAATTTTGAGGCCGATCGGAGTCGTCGACCCGCGTCGCGAAAACATAGGTGTATTATTCCAAGAATAATAAACCAAAAATGCGTAAAAGCGTAAAATTGGGACAGAAAGGAAAATCGATTACGAAAACATCAGTTGTGCCGCTAAGTATTGTTTATTTATATAAATACGAAACTCCAATAAAAGAAGTTGAGCCAGGCTGAACCAGCCTTGAAAAATATCACCTGGGATATGTTTTTGGGTCACTAGAGAAATGAGGGGGGTACTTTTCCGTTATACCCCCCACGCGATTTCGTGTTTCATACACCCCTACCGATGGCTTTAAGGCACCCAAATTCGAGTACTTTTCCGTTATAACACCCCCCCACCCCCTCCCACCCCCTCCCACTCCATTTCGAGTTTTATCTTTAAAAAAAAAAAAACCTTAAAAAAATTGTTCACCACCAAATAGCCCAATTTGCGGGGAGAGGCCGCTTCTAGTAGACCAAATTGCTATACGTAGCAACCTGACACTTTTTCCCGTGAGCAGAGCTAAAAAGATAGCCCAATTTGCTATTTATAGCACAATATGGGAACCCTGGTGAAAGGTGAAAATTTGCACGAAGGTGAAAATGTGAAACACAGGGCTCTGGAGTCGGGAGGGGGCTGGAGGTTACTGGGATTGGAAGGGTGAGGAAAATGTAGTTCACACCATTCGGGACTGTGATTCACGGTAGAAAAAAAACCGCTGTAAATTAGGGTTAATCTACGTTAGTTAGCAAGGATGAAGGAGTGGCGGTAAAATCAAATATAGGTACCGCCACGGAGCCAAGAAGGAGGGTCTGGCGAGGGCGCCCTTTTGCCTCATCAGCGGATTCCGAAGGAGGATTCGTGAGAACCCGTAGGATCGGTGTGGTAGTGCTCGTGCAAGTTTAGAAATACTACCGATGTAAATACGTTTATTTCACAAGAATACAAAAATGAGTGTTTATTCATCCTACCAACGTCCAGGGGAATAATTACACTACAAAGGCAGAGACTGGCAGTTGACCACTAAGCTCCGATTTCCATTTCAACACAGTTTCGGGCAGCGCCATTCCTCCCAGTATTCTCACCTTTGTAACCTGGACCAGGAAAGAGGTTTTAGATCCCGGTCTCTACATCACGTTCATTGCAAATTGGGTAAAGAACTGGCATGTCTCAGATATTTTCTTCAGGTTTTATTTCGACGAGAAGACGTCAGAGAATTTCTAGGAATATGGACTGGCCACTCCATGACGTCCAGTTTCTCTTGGCTGAAAACGATGTTTCTACCTTAAAGCAAAGCCCTGTATTTTGTAATGCAGCTGTCCTTTTTCAGAGTGCAGAGAATATTCGCAATTCGTGTACGAGGAGGTTAAATTACCTGGAGGGAAGACAGAACTAAGGAACCAGTGCGGTGTGCCGTCTCAACCTACCATCATCAATGGAGAAACTGCTAAGGCCAAAGAGTTCCCCTTCATGGTGAGTCAGACAGCAAAGTGAGGATGTGCAATACTTTGTGCGTTGCTTGAGAGGCGTTTTTAGCATGGAACATACTTTAGCCGTGACCGAAAACTCGAAAACTTTACTCGGGAATATATAGTGGTGTGGCAACCAACACCTGTTCGAAGAGAAACGAAATCGGGCTCTCCAAAAATTTTTAGTTGTGTTTTTCGAGCCATGTTGATCGTGTGGTTGAGTTTTTGACAAGTGAATATAAGTCCTTGTCGGTTGTTAACTGGTTGTTGTTTTACATTTATGCACACAACCAACCTTGGTAGGTGTATATTAAGAAGATGACGTCTCAAAGAAAACGGTGACGCGAATCGCCTCTGCTGTATTCCCCGCCGCCGGGGGCAAAGCGGGCACTCATAAGGGGGTACGGTTCGCCTGCGATTCGATGGCATTTGAAATTCTTAGACGATACTCAATCTTCAGAAGCTAATGGAGCGCGTGATCCCTGCTGATTTGCAACTTGCTTACCTTGATGATCTGATAATTTCTGGCCCGGATTTTCAGACAGTTTTGACAAAACTGGAGAAGACTCTACAGTGTCTGCAAGGGGCGAACCTTCAAATCAACCTCGAGAAGTGCAAGTTTTTCAAACGCCAGACGGAGTACCTCGGGCACGTCATTTCAGCTAAGGGGGTGCACACAGACCCGAAGAAGACCCAGGCAGTAACTGACTGGCCCACTCCCGTCACCAGGAAAGACCTTCACAGTTTTCTTGGGTTTTGCTCGTACTACCGAAGATTTGTGCTACAGACATCGAACGCCTGGCTAGAGGGGCGTTCCCTGACTGCCCACACCACGCTGTCGAACGTATAGCAGTACGCTCCTTCATTCGGGCGATTGGCCGTGATGATGTGCGGCTGCGGGTCAGTATCTCCTCGCCGAACTCGGTACGACAAGCGCTACAGACGGCACAGGAGTGGGAAGCTGACCTGTCCACCTGGGAGGCTACACGGGAGCACGCCGAGCAACCCCGGTGCTACCGGTGCAAGCAGCCTGGACACTACCGGAGGGAGTGCCTGAAGCGGACTGCGGAGGAGTCTAAGAAAGCTGAGGCAACAAGCAACATTAACTCTAGAGCCCGTTTTGTTGAAGTAAATATAGATAATTCACCGTGCAAGTTGTTGGTTGATACGGGAGCCACAGTATCCCTTCTCCGGCCAGATGTAGCCAGAGCCTGTGGCCTGCGCATTCGGCGGTCAACCGTGCTCACACTTAAGACAGCAGGTAAGGGGACTGTCCAGGTTTTGGGAGACTGCCAGGCCTCAGTCAGGGTGAAGTCAATTCACGTCAGGCAAACATTCCCTGTTTTGGATATGAATGACAGGGGCATACTGGGCTTAGACTTCCTGGAACGCGTCGGAGCCAAGATAGACCTGCCCCAGGAGATAGTGTCCATGTCTGGCCAGGCTGTGCCCATGCACAAGCGGATTATGGCTGACAGAGGGTTTCAGATGCTTACAGCTGTAGTTGGGGCCCTGGATTTTCCAGCCCAGTGTGTCCCCCTCAAGCTGCAGCGGCAGGGTGAGAACGCAAGTTTACAGGTCGAGTTAATAGGTGAACTTAATGACGACTCGTGGTTACTTCCCACTAAGCCTTTTCTCATTTTTCCAAAATATGAAGAAACCCTCATTTGTTGGTCTTTGGATAGGTACCTAACTGTTGTGGTGGGGGAAGGGCCGGTAGCGTATTTCCAATCTGTACACCGTTTGAGCCCCAAGGCGGGGTCGAAATCGTTAATGGTTTGGAGAGCGCTTTTGCCTCCAAACTGTACACTGATTCAGCCCAGAGCTGGGGAGGTGGAGTCGAAATGGTGGAGGGTTTGTGAAGTGCTTCTGCCCTCCAAAATGTACACTGGTTCAACCCCAATAAGAATCAACATCAAAAATCTTACGCAGCATTGTTACTCACAAAGCTGTTACATTCAGTCAGTTTTTCACCATTAAAAGGAGCTAAACTTACGGAACGAACATGATTGTACAGCAAAATAACCGGATTGATTCAAAGTAAAGCCACACGTGCTGAAATTTGAGCAAACATTTTTGAATGTCAATAAGTTGAGTACTTACATCTAGTTTACGGCTCAGAAGGCAGATGGATCTTCGTTGGTATTGGAATAATTCTATTCTATTAATTGGATGCTCTAAGTATTAGAATTATTCTAATACCTATGGAATTACCTTGCAGACCTATTCTAATACCTACCTTGTTCCTAGAACAAGGAGAATTCTCGAAGAGCGAGTAAGCGAAGGGGTGGGTAGGGGGATTTTGAGAAATATGTTGGTGATGGGGAGGAGGGTATGTCTTGGAATTTCTCGGGGCTGAGCCCGTGTACAAACCCTCCACTATTTCGACTCCACCTCCCCAGCTCTGGGCTGTATCAGTGTACAGTTTGGAGGCAAAAGCGCACTCCAAACCATTAACGATTTCGACCCCGCCTTGGGGCTCAAACGGTGTATAGATTGGAAATACGCGGGCCGGTAAAATTGAATCGCCCGGGCCGGTCAAAACCGCCTATTCGCCCCTGGACGGTGGAGCGAGAAGAAGAAACGACAGAAGTTGAAAAGCCAAAACCCGTCGAGAAATCACAGGTTAAGACGATATCGGCGCTGGTGCCAGACGAAAAGAATGAGGTTCCAGTGGAGCAGAAGATGGAGGAAACCCGTACCGCCAAAAGGGGGGTTCGTCAGTGTCGATCGGTCTTTGGCGAGAGAACACTGAGGAAAAAGCGTTCAACGACGTCAAGCAGCTCTTCCGGTGGTCGCGATGGTCTCTAGATGGCTAACGTCTCCGAGGGCAGCGTTCGCTGCAGCCCGTCACCGTCCATCGATCCCAACAACGACGACTGCAAGGAGGCCGACGTGGACGATTTTGGCGACGATCTTCTCGGCGAACTACAGGACCCGGAACATGTCGATGGCGCAGCCGAAGATCTAAACAAAGACGGCAAAATGGAGGATCCAAAGGCTGAGGACGGAAATCAAAGCTCCTCGAAACTGAGAACCTTCTTCAATACGTCGGAAGCAAGAAGCTACGTATTCGTCTCAAAGCTGGCTGGAGACACTGAGGCCTCATCAGAGGGGTGAACCGCATCCACGGGCTGTTTATCAAACGATGGTGGAGGCTCAAGGAGTTGGGGGTAGTGATGGGATCCTCTAGTTAACCATCATAATATGATGGGTTCCCTGGTTGTGTAGAAAACAGGAGAAATAGATCATTCTTGGTTTTGAGTATGAACAGAGTGATTTCTCATTTAGCGAATTCTTTTCAATATAATATACACTGGGGGGTATTATTAGGTTATGTAGGTAGATCCTCCATACCGGGTGTGGAAGGTGTACCTACATGAGCAATTTGTGTACCTATATTGGTTATATTGTCCCTAGTGGTTGTTTTGTGTGTTTGGGAGAAGGCCTCTGGCGTGACCAAGATTTCGCTCCCTGTGTTTGTGGAGGATGAGGAGGGGAGTGCGCAAACACATCTATCTGGGGCTTGACACAATTTGTTGTGATCAGCTTGTCCAGTAAATAGCGTTGGGGCAATTTGGGGAATATCGCAGTCCCCAATTTGACCAAACGGATTTAGCCTAATTGGGTCGCGTTTATTCCCGGAAAGGAGTCTGGTCGCAGGATCATCTGAAGACAATAAATTGCCTCCATCAGAACCGCGGCCCAGATCTATACCTGAGACAATCAGCTTCTGAGCTACACCGAGCGAAGTGTCAGTAGGAGTGGCATCAGAATCAGATTGCTCCTGACGAGGGGTAAATTTCCCGGCTGATCCGAGCGAATTGTCGGTAGGATCGGCCTGGGCAAGTACCCCGCGTGAATTTAATTTTGAGTCCGCTGAGCCGGCTTCCTCAACTGAAATGTCTTCAGAGGAGGATTCCTGGCAAGCGGTCTCGTCAAAAATTGTGCGATTGATATCCATATCTACGATAGGCAGAATGGGGATCACAAGCATAAGGATGAGGGGGCGGAATCATCTAGGGGACCCGTCTATTTAGTCATCCGATCTTGGTATCGGGAATAGACGTGCCCCCGGGGTTCCGCTCAGAAACCCCCTAGGCGCTGGCGCCTCCCGCGGGCCGCTTGCATACTTCGTGGGGTGGCTGTCGGCCGATTTCATAACTGGAGGATTTCCTCCCTTGTGGCGATCCGCTACATGGCTCCCCCCGAAATCGGCTGGCAGGCGGAGAGAATTGACTGAAGAAAGCTCCGAAAGTAGGTAAGGCGCCTTGAGAAAAAAATTTTCGACGACCCGAACAGTCGTGACAGCACGAAGTGCTAAAGAGTAAATAAACGCGTATATTAAGCCCCCCGGAGTAAGGGGTAAGTATTAAAATATGAGTATGATATATATGTTATAGTTGAAAAAATTTGTAAGACATTGTTCCTTGCCATCATGGCTGGCAGAGGGAATTTAAGGCGCAGAAGGCGCTAAGAGTAAGCCCATGTGATTAAGGGGCGGGATAATATTTGCGTTGCCGTTTTTGGTGTGGCTGCTGCCGAGATGTCGACGGCTGCTGAGGCTCTTCGTGAGCTGCAGGTGGCTGGTTGTCAGCTGGAGGTGGCTGCGCCATGGGACGGGCAACAGGTGCCGAGGGCGCTGATGGGCGAGCGGAGTGTGCCGTAGGCGGTATCGGGCGAGCGGCTGTAGCCGGGGTTGGTATGTCAATTGACATTAACTGTGGAAGTGGAGGTGGAAGCTTGGAAGATTTCTTCCGTTTACCCCGTTTGTTCTTCTTTTTCCCGGAAGGCGCTGGTGGATTTGTGACTGAGGACAACTGATGTGGAAATTGCGAAGGTGTTGTACCTGAAGCTCCGTCCACTTGGAGTAGGGAGACGACCTTTTTGTGTGCCCCCGAGGGGCCAGTCAAGGCGTCTTTATAGGAAAATGTTTTGGATTTAACTGTTGGATTGCTGTTTGGACTGTGAAATTTGTTGCTTTTGTGATTTATGGCTGTAGGATCCGAAATTTCCTCTCTGGCCAGATCGTGTAGCATCACAGCCAAATCTGGATAATATTTCTTGATTAGAGATGAACCCACGGTTTTGGGAATGTCCTTCGCGTGGGGGGTTTTGTTGTTCACAGGATTCATGCTGGGAATTGGAGGCGAAATTGTCTCCTTATGAGTAGTTGATTTCTCGATAGGTTGAGAAATTGATTTCGTGACTAATTTTGTGGTTTTCATTGGGGTGGAAATTTCCTTCCTTTGGGGAGCTGACTTCCTAATTGGTTTGGAAATTTCCCCTATGTAGGGAGTTTGTTTTTTAACAACTCGAGTTGACCTATGGGTAGGGGTGTCACTGTGTGTGTTAGTGTTCAACCCCGGGTTTTTCGGGGGATTTACACAGTGCGTGGGTGGGGTCGGGTTGCCCCTTGAGGTTGTCGGAGAAGGGTTGGCATTGTGAGTGTTAGTGTACAACCCTGGGATTTTCGGAGGATTTACACAGTGCGTGGGTGTGTTAGGACTGCCTGTCGGGATTGTAGGAGAAGGGATGGAGTTCGTGTTACCATCTGTTTTGTCCTTCTCTATGTGAGCCGGTTTCACTCTTGCTAGAGGGACTTTCAGTTGAACACCATTTTTCTCTATAGTCATTCCCGAAGGGAACCTGTCCAGCACTTTGTATGGCCCCGTATAGGGGGGAATTAAATTGGCTCGGATTGTTTCCGTTCTCAGGAATACAAATTCGGCCTCGTTTAGGTCTCTTGGGACATAAAACTTCGCTTGTGTGTTGTGATGCAACGCGTTGCGAATGTTTTGGATGTGTTCAGTCGACACCGATGTAGGGGGGGAAAACATGTCTCCTGGCAGTCGGACTTTCGATTTGAAAGTCTTTTCGAACGGTGTCAGACCTTCGTCGTCGATGGCCGTTCGCAGACCCAGCAAAGCTGCCGGAAGCCTGTCTATCCAAGGAGAACTGTCGCCCTGGCACATCATGGCATCCTTCAAGGCCCTATGCCGTCGTTCGACAAATCCATTGGCCTGAGGGTGATATGCCAGGGTCATAATATGGTGTGCCCCTAGCATGTCGGTGAGGTGTTTAAAGAGTTCGCACTCGAACTGTCTTCCCCTGTCAGTCGTTATTCGACTTGGGGCACCGTATCTGCATATCCACTGTTCGTAGATGTTTCTCGCTACTGTGATGGCAGAAATGCCCGCAATAGGGGAGGCTTCGATCCAACCCGTCGCCCTATCGACCATGGTCAGCAGATGGTCTTTCCCCCTTTGTAAAGGGAAGGGGCCGACCAGGTCGAGGTGGAGATGTTGAAATGCATCCGAGGGTGGGAAAGACGTGAAGGGAGGCACTGTGTGACGGGACACTTTCGATTTTTGGCAACCCTGGCAAGATTTTGCCCACTGCGTGCAATCTTTTACCAGGGATGGCCAAAAATACCTCTCCTTCACTTTGGCGACGGTGGTTTTCACACCTGGGTGTCCTAGCCTGTGGATTTGGTCCAAAATTGTTCTCCTCAAGGATGGAGGGACATAAGGTCTAGGAAACCCGGTGGAGAGATCCACCCAAATAGCTTGTGCCCCTGGTTGGGGTTTTAGTTTCGTAAGTTTTTCGCTTACTTCGCTTTTGGGTGGCTCTGCCTTTTGTGCTTCCGCTAGATTTGCTTGAATGGACAAATCTAATGCCCCCACTTCGTCTGTAGCCTCGGGCAACGTTTCACATCGGGAGAGGGCATCTGCCACGAGATTTTCCTCCCCCTTAATGTATCGTATATCCGAGGTAACCTGCGAAATGAAGAGCATCCATCTCAGTCTGGCGGGGTTGAGATGTGCAGTTTTTTGTGTTAGGCAGGTTGTGAGGGGTTTGTGGTCTGTAACTACGTAGACCTGCCTTCCTTCTATGACATCGAAGAAATGTCTCATAGAAAGGTAGACGGCGAGCAACTCTCTGTCGAAAGTGCTATAGTTTTGCTGTGTTGGTGAAAGGGCCTTTGAGAAAAATCCCAAAGGTTGTGCTACTCCGTCTACGATCTGTTCTACGACCCCGCCGACGTGTAAATCACTTGCATCAGTGCACAAACGTAGAGGAGCGGAGGGGGACGGGTGGGCGAGGTTTGTGGCTGTAGCCAAAATTGTCTTGGCTTTTTCGAAAGCCTGTATCCTCGGCTCCGTCCATTCTATGGGTGTCTTATCATTTTTCTTAGACGTGGAAAGAAGCATATTGAGGGGTCGGAGGACCCCAGCGATTCCTGGGAGAGACTTCCTGTAGAAGTTTAGCATCCCAAGGAATCGCCGGAGCTCCAGAATGTTGCTTGGTTGTTTGTACGCCGTAATGGCCTGTACTTTATCGGGTAAGGGTTTCATCCCTGCGGCCGAGACGGTGAAGCCGAGAAATTTGACCTCAGGCTGAGCAAAGTGGCATTTCTCCAGCTTTAATTTTAGGCCATTTTCTAGGAGACGGTCGAGTACGATCTTGACGTGTCGCTTATGCTCTTCGAGGGACTTTGATGCGATTAAGATATCGTCGAGATAAATGAAGACAAAGTTGATGTCCCTGAAGATGGCATCTATATACCTTTGGAAACTCTGCGCGGCGGCGCTTAAACCGAAACTCATCCGCAAAAACTCGTACATCCCGAATGGTGTAATTATTGCCGTTTTTTCGATGTCATCCTTATGGATAGGCACATGATGATATGCACGGCTAATGTCCATTGTGGAGAAAATTGTACAGTTAAACAAATTTTGGTTGAAAGAAAGTAGGTGAGGGACGTTGTATTTGTCGACCTTTGTTTTGCTGTTTAACGCTCGGTAGTCTCCGCAGAGTCTGAGCGACCCGTCAGGTTTGTTGACAATGTGCAGTGGGGAGGCCCATGAGCCTTTCCCAGGGCGAGCAATGCCGTCGCGCACCATCTCCTGCATCGCTTCCTTCGCGAGAGCAAGTTTATTTGGCGGTAACGGGCGTGCCCGCGCCGCACAGGGCGGACCTGATGTAATAATCTGATGGGAGACAGAAGTGTCCTTCCATTTGTTCCCTAGGGTGGCAATCCCTTTGAGGTAAGCTGTTATCATTGATTTGAACTCCGGGGGAAAAGAAATGGTTTGAAGCAGTTCCTCGACGGAACGGTCCGTTGTAGGCAGTCGATCGTTGTGACGCTCATCATTGGCGGTCGACGTTGAAAGTATCTCGCATTTTGCAACTTTATTTGCCATTGTTACGGTGCGGTTTTTAGCGTCGATGGAAATTCCGAATTTAGTGAGGATATCCATCCCGATAACTCCTTGTTGGAGATCGGCAGCGACGAACTGATGTGTAATTTTGTCCAGACCTTCAAAATCCAGGGTCAACGTGTGTAACCCGAAGGTCGGAATTCGTTCTCCATTAGCTGCTGCGAGCAGAATGTCTGGAGAAGGCTTGCAGGTTCTACCTTTTGTAGTACAAATTGAAAGATTTGCGCCCGTGTCCACAAGATAGTCCGTGTTGGAGCTCTTACATGTTAAGAAGAGCCTCGGGTGAGATTTGGCGCGTTCAATAATTTTTCCCGAGTAAAAATTATTCAGCGCAATCAGTTTAAAGACATTTTACAGCCTTCGTAGCATTTCTGGGCCTTTTCTTTGTAGGTAGCATGGTACCAACAAATACCTTCGTGATTTAACGTGAAGGTAGGCCGCGAAGGTTTGTCGACAGTGACTGTGGAGCCTGTTTTAGGTTTTTCAGTCTCCTGTCCTTTTTTAGGGACCGAAATTTTTCGAGGTTTGCTAACCTTCTTTTCGGTGTTTTGGGGTTCACTTGCTTGCGAAACTCCTGCTGTTAAGTGTTTGATAGAGAGTGCATTAAAAGCGCGGTCAGTCATCGTGAGCATCGACCCAAAGTCCGGTGCAGTGCTGGCGATCATGCGAAGATGATCTGGTAGCCTCGACAACCATGCATGCTTAAGCATGAGTGGACTAACGTAGTTGCCCGCAAGGATTTGTAACCGCCTATATAATGTTGAGGGTAATGACGTGGCGTCATAAGGCATACCGTGCATAAATGTGGTCATGCGGCTTTCACTGGTCATCCCGTAAACGTGGGACATTACAACATATAGTTGTTCCAGTGGATTATTGTCGTCCGCATTTATATGGCTGATGAGGTCGAGTGTTTCGGAAGGGAGAATGGACTTGACGTCCCTAAACATCCATTTTTGTGATGTGATGTCTTCTGCCTCGAAAGCTGCCATGACCTGCCTGAACCACCCTTCAAAATTGTCGGGTGTAAATGCGGGGAGAGTTGTCCTTCTCCTGGAGGAATTAGCGAGCCTAGGGACCTGTGAGAGTAGCAGGTCTAGGACTGTCTGCGTGCTAGGCGCAGAATTTTGGCTTGAAGAAGCCGGAAAAGAAAAGGGTGCTGGTCCCTGATTAACATCTGATGATGTAATCATCAAGGGCCTGCTTGGTAACATATGATCTGTTACATTATTGAGAGAATTGGGGAGATTTGAGTTAGCCTCAAAAAATGGCGTCGAAAACATGTTGTTCTGACGTTGAGTAATATCAATTCCATGGCCCGGTAGCCATGGTGCAGAAACTCCGTTCTGACTTGTGGTCACTTGGGGGGACGACCCAAGATTCATTTGACGTTGATTCTCATATCTAAGGACCGTGGGAAAGAATGTTCCATTTTGCGGGATATTAATTAGAGAAGATGTCTGAATGTTGGTGGGGGAATTTGAATTTAAATTCATGCCACCTTCATGCCGCGACTGAAGTGAAGACTGCGTCTTCTGGAGGGGGTCACCAGTTGTAGGTAGACCATGAGGCTGAAGCAAAGGCTCCATGTTCAAGTTGGGGTCACCAGTTGTAGGTTGACCCTGAGGCTGAAGCAAAGGCTCCATGTTCAAGTTGGGGTCACCAGTTGTAGGTAGATCCTCCATACCGGGTGTGGAAGGTGTACCTACATGAGCAATTTGTGTACCTATATTGGTTATATTGTCCCTAGTGGTTGTTTTGTGTGTTTGGGAGAAGGCCTCTGGCGTGACCAAGATTTCGCTCCCTGTGTTTGTGGAGGATGAGGAGGGGAGTGCGCAAACACATCTATCTGGGGCTTGACACAATTTGTTGTGATCAGCTTGTCCAGTAAATAGCGTTGGGGCAATTTGGGGAATATCGCAGTCCCCAATTTGACCAAACGGATTTAGCCTAATTGGGTCGCGTTTATTCCCGGAAAGGAGTCTGGTCGCAGGATCATCTGAAGACAATAAATTGCCTCCATCAGAACCGCGGCCCAGATCTATACCTGAGACAATCAGCTTCTGAGCTACACCGAGCGAAGTGTCAGTAGGAGTGGCATCAGAATCAGATTGCTCCTGACGAGGGGTAAATTTCCCGGCTGATCCGAGCGAATTGTCGGTAGGATCGGCCTGGGCAAGTACCCCGCGTGAATTTAATTTTGAGTCCGCTGAGCCGGCTTCCTCAACTGAAATGTCTTCAGAGGAGGATTCCTGGCAAGCGGTCTCGTCAAAAATTGTGCGATTGATATCCATATCTACGATAGGCAGAATGGGGATCACAAGCATAAGGATGAGGGGGCGGAATCATCTAGGGGACCCGTCTATTTAGTCATCCGATCTTGGTATCGGGAATAGACGTGCCCCCGGGGTTCCGCTCAGAAACCCCCTAGGCGCTGGCGCCTCCCGCGGGCCGCTTGCATACTTCGTGGGGTGGCTGTCGGCCGATTTCATAACTGGAGGATTTCCTCCCTTGTGGCGATCCGCTACAGGTTACATTTAGGGTGTATCCCTACATATTATGTAGGTTATATAACCTATGCTGGAGGTTATAAACAGGTTATATAGCCGATATAGTCTGTATAACATATATATATATATATAGGCTATAGGATCATAGGTACAAAATTATTTAGGCTGTAAATAGATGTTCGGTAAATTTCACATGTTCCATGTTTCATGAATTTCGCCGTAGGCTCGAAGTAAAATGCAGTTTTTTGTTTGGTTGTTGTATTTAAATTCAAATTCAGCCCATTTTGACCCCAGGTTCTGATCGGGTACAGAAAACCACCCATATACTCTTGCGGCGGCAGCCTCATCAGTGAGCTTTGGGTCCTCAGCGCCGCTCACTGCAGCCTTCCGGAGTAAGTTACTGTTTGAACTCACCAGGTGTACTTACAAGTTTGGACATTTCGGATCATTTAAATTTCAGATCTCTAGGACCTCCCAGGGTAGCCCTGATAGCCGATTTGAACATCAGGACACCCCATGACGGCGCTCGACCCGAAATAAGAGATATCTTAAGAACCAAAATCATCAATCATCCGGAATACAACAAAAAAACGGGATCCAACGACATCGCTCTATACAAACTTAATGCAACCGTGAAATTCAGCCCTTACATACGTCCTGTATGCCTCCAGGTAAAATTAACTACAACAATAAAATTACTGAAAGGACGTCTATTGTGAATGCGCTTCTCACGATTTGCTATTAAATTTCAGATAAAACCAGAAATTCCATCGAATCCTTTGACAGCCATTGGATTCGGGAATACTATGGCGAAAGGTAAAGTCAAAGCACGCATTATACGTATAATAGGTACCTAGTATAATACGTCACGTACTTTATACTAGGTATTATACGTACCTACCAGTTACTACCGTACGTAACCTACCAGGCCGTAATGGCCGTTTTGGGGCATGACTTTGGAATGACAGTAGGCAAACGTTTTATGATTTGAATCGGTTTATTGGGTGACTGTGAGTAGCATTCCAGTTCTGCATATTCCCTGGGTGTGAGCTTAACTCAGGAGAGCCGAATAACTCGAAATGTTTGGAGTATTTTTGGGTTTTTGCCTGTAACGGCGAAACGATGCCACCAAGCGTTTAGACCACTATATACCTAATAAATGAAAGCCCATTAAGTTCCCACCACTTTATAATTCGTTTAAGTTTTCCCAACACAGAGCAAAAGACTTTTTGGTATCCTCACTTTCCACCGCCTGCCACTTGAAAATAACGTGTCGCACCCAAAAACATTCGAAATAAAAGTTAGTAGCCGTCTAATTCTGCCTCTAAAAAGCACCAAGAATGTAATTTTTGCGCAAAATTACAAAAAGCAACGATTAATCAACTGCTACCTATGTCGGCTCTAAATGTGTCGGGATGTGAGTGATTCTCCCATTACGAACCGAATTCGTAGGTGGTAATTGAACCTGGTTTCTATGAAAGAGGGGCCATGTTACGTTTTTGAAAAGTTTTGAAAAAATGCAAAAAACTGTCCTACGTCTATAAAACGATCAAAACATCCTGTTTTTGCTGCTTTTCCTTAGAATGTTTTCCAATTTTCCCAACAAGGGGAAGTGCACCAAATCGCAATTTGAAATTCGGTCACTTATATTAGCGTTTTACCGAATAAAACGTATTTGGATGAACAAACTCCATTTCCGATACTGATGAAAGGGAGGTACCTGAAAATTACCTGATGAAAATTACCATAATATGGTACTATATAATTTCATATATTATATATCATCATAAATTATATAAATTAAAGAATGTATGATAATGAATAAAGTTTATTCATGTTCACATGTTTACATGTGCCTAGAAAATTTATTCATGTTCACATGTTTACATGTGCCTAGAAAATGTTTATATAAACATTATTAATATATATATAATTGAAAATTGGAGAAAAAAAGAAAACTTCACCAACCAAATCCAACATCAGTCGCTCACTTCGCCATTAGGCAAAACCTTTCAAAACTCCCGCTTAAAGCCCCACCAGAGCTAAAGGTACCTACTCTGGTTAATTGGAACGTTTACCGATCAAGTTTGAAACGCCAATTCTGCTTCCAGGACCAAACGCTACTACTTTGCAAAAAGTGGGTCTGATTGGAGAGGGCTTTAAAAGTTGCCGTACGACCTTTCAGAGGGAGTACCCTGAACAAGCCCGTCAGATTCATTTTAGCGACTCCATTCTGTGCGCTAAAGGGAGCCTTGGGAGAGACACGTGTTACGTAAGTCGTGGAGTTTATTCTAATACCTTTGAAGCAACTTAGACTAACTGATACAACGTTGCAGGGCGACTCTGGTGGTCCTCTTGTGGTACTGTTGACCGACCCATACTGCATGCACTCCCAGGTGGGAATCACATCGTTTGGCATGGAATGCGGCAAGAAATTACCCGCCATCTACACCCAAGTGTCGTCTTACATTTCCTGGATCGAAGGGATTGTCTGGCCAGAGGAGACAATTTGATACGGGAAATGGTAAATATCTAGTAAAATGGGTTATTGAATAATTCAAGAAGAAGTTATATAAATAAGAAATTATTTCTGACGTCAGGCAGTTTTTTTAAAGGAGGTATGTTGCGTTTTTTAAACTTTTGTAGGAAAAACTTAGTTTTTAAGTCTTAAAAAACTGTCTCGTGTCGTTTAAACGCCGGAAACATCCTAATTTGGATGTTTCAGATGTTCCAATATAGCAAAGTACAATTTGAAATTCGGCCGCAAAGCCCCTTTAAAATAATCAATAAATAAACTGCTTTATTTAAAGAATAAAATGTATTTTGATGAAATAGGTAGCCGTACCGCTAATTTTTCTCTATTCAGAGCAACAAGGATCAAATAATTAGGTATTAAGAGTACAGTGAAACCCCTATGGGGCGGACACCGCTCTCAACGGACGCACTACTCTCGGCCCCGGCCGAGAACATAGGGAAACCTACGTGAAGCGACCCCTCTGAGACGGACACCGCATTAACCGGACATTACTTTTTGGCCCCAAGAGACTTGATCCGATAAGATAAAACCCCTCTCATGTGACACTTGGTGATTGATTTATTCGGGTGATACAATTTACTGTTTTGTGGTTTCTCATTTACCTACCACCCCCTCTGGGGCGGCCACCCCTCTACAACGGACAAATTCGCTAGTCCCGCGGTTGTCCGCCCCAGAGGGATTTCACTGTAATTGTATTTTTTTTTTTTTTTCAAATCAATGCCACACTAACTAGCTTAACCTATTCCAGCCAATATCAGTATTGATGATAAGGGGTTTAGGAATATAGTTTTATCATCAGTCTAACATCTGCTGTCCGATCCATTGTTTTGCTAGGGAGGTGTATCGCTATTTCACCTATTATAACCATTTCATCTTTGTTTCCACGTTCGAATTGTTTTTTACCGCTCCAATATTGTTGTTACTTAGTAAGAATATACAATCCCGGTGCAAATTACTGATGAAACAACACTTTCCGGTGAAGTTAAGATTTGGGTAGGTACCAGAAACGTGCCTTTACTCTATTGACACAAGTGTCAATAATTGGGGTTTTCGGAAAACTTTAGTTCCCATGCCTATTTAACTGGAGGTTTTTCGAAGAAAGCAATGGCGCTACCTGCCTTTTGAAAACCAATAGGATCCAATTCATAACAGGGGTGTTAGTAACTAGTTTTGGGAGTATTAGTAGATGGGATTGGACGCAAACCTATGGGTACTGACGGTGAGCAAATCCAATCATTGACACCCCTAGGTCTAAGCATACCCAATCTCCCTGGTTGGAATCTACGCGTACCTACCCTCCTATTCTTATTCTGGATTCTTATGGATGAGGTCATCTCAACAGCAATACCTACTGAAAAGTGGCATAAAAAAAAAAAAAAAATGAAAAAAAAAATGCGGACCTGTAGGGGCATGAGAGCCACAGCGGTGTTCTCTGGAGAAACGAGTAGTAGGCACCTAAATACGTAGCACCTTAATACATGAAGCATATAAACTTGGTAAAACGCCCGTTAAACTCGGAAGAAAGTAAGGAAAAGGCTTTGACTATGACAAAAGCCCTGGGCATGGATGGATAGAATGCAAGAACAAATTATACGTTTTATTAACATTATCTGTAGATGTGAGCACTCACAAACGGGCAAGAAGCTACAATTATTACCCAAAAACTAAGTTACATTTATTTTGGAAAATTACAAAGTAACCAGAAAACGTGAATAGACAGAACTACATTAAAGTTCACCAGCACAGAGCAGGTCACACTCATTGAAGCCCTCAAGTATCTTTTTCCACGTATTTCCCGATTATTCCTAATCTTAGCAAATTTAATAAGAGAGCGCATACAATACAATAAATATCAGAGAGTATTCATCTTGAAGCTTTTGGTGAAAATGGGATGGGGTTCAGCATTTTTGTCGTGACGACTTCAGGAAAATCAAGATTGTTACACAAACTGTTAACTCCCCATTTGTTTTGTACACTTTTTGCTACAAGTTGAGTAGTTATAAAAAATGCATTGTGGCATCTGTAGGAATCATGATCGCTTCTAGATACGTAGGTAGGTATTGTAATAGGATGGAATGCGTCCAGGCCAGGGCTGGCATCTTTATTTTAGAAAATGTGTAGCTTTGTACTTTCATTTTTTTTTTTTTTGTAACAATTTTACTTACTTATGCGAATTATTTAATAGTCATAATATGGCTATTAAATAATTCGCATAAGTAAGTAAAATATTATTAAGAGGATACTTTTCACAACCAGTGGGTACTTCGGTTGTATCGAATGTCCTCTTCTCGTAATCAGTGTTACCAGGAGATAGGAAAGTCATCTTCTTCTTCCATTAAGGGGGACTTTTTTCATGAAAGGTTCCCTAAGGGAGAATAATATTATGTAACAACTTAAAATTTTTACTGGACACCTCAAAAATGTTGATGAGTAGCAGATTTTTTTTTTTAACGTAGGTACCATGAAGGAACTTGGATAGTATGCAAAATTTGTTTTTTTGCTATTTAATAGAAAAAACTATCAACTTAAATCTCTGGTGGGAACGAGGGCTCAGGTAGGACATGCTCCAACGAGAGATTGGTTGTTGATCTATAGCTTGACCAACAAAATAAACCTCCATTTTGTAAAGTTCAACACATACCTACACATTTAAAAAACACAGCATAATATGAGAACACCTGAAACAGATGCGGCCATCATGAAGCGGTACGCAGATTCAGAAGCCAACCATGAAGCCAGAATGACGTCAAGGCAAAAGAAATTCAAGTCACTTGGAACTCTAGATAAATAATAACCAGGTTAAATACTTTTTATTCTTAAAAAATAATCAACTTGCAACTTTTCGGGTTCTAAGGCCAGCTTTCACCAAAAAATGATATACTGGAGTTCAAATTAACTTGGTTCACGTTAATCTCGAGGGTTAAACTAGGGCCTGAACAACACAAAATTTGTGTCGGTTTAACCCAATTTGAAATAACCGAGCGAACCAAGCTTAGGCAAAACCAATCCAACCATTTAATGTCAGACAGTGATAATTTGGGGAAAATTATGAAATTGCTGAAATTGTGAAGCTGTGTAGCCGTTATGGTTCCCTGCGGAAATATTTGTTGTCCGAATAGGTTCTGCAGTATGAGGTCCTTTCCCTTCGTTGGCCTGAGCGATAAAGAATCAGTAGTCACTGACTACTGGCTACAGCAGCCAACCCCTGCTCGTTGTTTCTTTTTTATTAAAATAATAATAATAATAATAATAATTTTCCGACAGCTGGAAGTACTCTGAAGAAAGATGACCAACTTTGTCACTCTCCTCTTCTAGTTGCGGCTGTAATGTAGTAGACTAGGGGGGGCATCCCCGAACGCTACACCAGCCTCGTTTTGCCGGAAGGGCCAGTCATTGCGGCCTGGCATTTGTAAGCATGCCTACAATGTCCAGTTGTAGCTAGTCCTAAATCTGGATGAAATGCCAAGTCAACACAGACGTAATCAGGAACCAACTCAGACATTTTAGAGGGAATTTTTGGGAACCAACTCGTTGTAGTGAGCCAACCCCTTAGCACCCTTGTGATGATCTATGGGTGCATTGTACTCTGTCCACTCTTTCTTGGCAGTTTGCCCAGGTTAAAATCCCCCTCGTCCCCCGCCATGAATCGCCAACACTGGGAACTCAACCGACCAGCTATTAAAAAAAAAAAAAAAAAAAAAAATTAAAAAAAATGACCTTCCTTCAGTAAACCAAATCTCATCAGCTAAGTATGCTTCAACGTCTGTTAATGAATTTGGATTCTTCATAAAATTTGTGTCAGAATGAGACCAAACGACACAAAATTCAGCAGTGTTTAATCTTTTCATCAAGCAGTCAGTTTCCCAGACTTGAAAAAATCAGTTTTATTTTTTATTTTTAAGGGAATGCCCTCGAAATTAACGTTATATACATAACGAACTCGTTACACATATAATTTTCATTTTCGAGCGCAACCAAGACAATGGTGTGTTGGTTGTGTTCAGAAGTGCCCCGTGCTGGCAGTTTGGTGTATGTTGTGGATGAACGGAAAATCAGTGAAAAACAAGCATGTGGTGATTATACTTGTTCTTTTCAAAATTTTCCCGTGAATTTGATTTTTATTGAAATAATTATTTCACGCACAAGGGTAAACAATTATGTCATGCTTGCATTATAATGACAGATCCTGTAATCCAACAAAGTTGGCTAATCGTAGAAGAGACGGAAACAGTACCTACCCGATGAGTTAATTGAGGGGGTGAGAAGAAGCTCAAACAGCATAGCGTTGCCGTGGCATCGTTGAATTCACCACTAATCTGATGTCACGGATTAAGTAAACAAACCGGAAAAATACGTCCGCACTGCCTCGGTTCAGCAGGCAAGGTAGGACTGATGTTTTCGTCACCTGCACGAGTCAGGTATTATCGTTAGTAAGCCCGGAGGGGTCGCCAAAGGTCGTCGAACTGCCAAGAAAGAGTGGACAGAGTGGGCGCTAATCTGTGAGGAGCTCTGGAAAATTAGGCGCAAACCTTCGTGAAGGGGCGTTTGAAGGGGTGAACCCCGCCCTTTGTAGCAAGTAGAAAACTCGCCGCCACCAAAAATTACCAGCGGTGAAGGAAAAAGGGACTAGAAAATTTGGTGACACATGTCATAATCGCTGGAATATGAAACAATAAAAAGGGTAGGCACCTAGGTATTTATGCCTGTGCCTGGTATTTATGCCTGTGCCTGGTATTTATGCCTGTGCCTGGTATTTATGGCTGTGTGATGGCCTCACGTGAACCGGTCCAGTTGGTCGGCCAAAAATTGTTGCAGATTCCTCAAATGGGAATTCTTGGTGTGAGCAGTTTGGGAACAACTGTTCAGCAACAAACACTTGAACTAAGTGCAGTGAGAGGCCATGTAGGTACTTCGACAGCCACTGTGCAAATCAAGTTCCTTGCACTTTCATCTCGTATTTCTTGAAGAGAGAGAAAAACAAAACTTCGTTATTGACATGTGAGTAGGTAGGAGGGGTCTGAGGCCAATTAGGAGAGGTTGGGGGTTGGCTGGCTTTAGGCAGCAGGGGGTAGCCTCTTATTTCGAACGGGCTTGATTGATCAGCCTATGCCGAATATTCCCTTTCGTTCAATTCGTTCATTATTTCCCATTCGTTCATTATCTGTAAGCGATTTCAGGTGGCGGACTATTGTTTTCCTTATTTTCTCAGGAAGTACTTTTAGAAAGATTTAAAAAAATAAAACAAGAAAAAAAAAAAGGCGAATTGCCAATAGAAACATCAAGCTGTGAAGCTCAGCCGCCGTTTGGTATCACGCGGGTTGTCGGAGATTAGCAAAGTAACTTTCACTAGTTACTTTTAGTAAGTAACTGTTACCCTGGTGTCGGTTTAAACTCTCTTAAACGCTATACATTCTTGTAGGAGACAATGACACTAAAATCTGTTGATTTTTAACCACTTTGGGTTTAAACTGGTTCAAAAGTTTGGTGAAAGAGAGCCAAAGAACTCGGACGATTTGACTATAAATTCAGATTTTCTAACATTCTCAGCAAATGACAGGATAAATAGCTTAACAATCCCACTCACACAGGGAGTATTTATGAAACTAAGCGTAACACAATTCCCAAAATAACACCGACAAACAGGAAAACATCAGTTTACATAAAGCAGTGAGCGTTTTCGTATGAGGAGGCAGACTAACAGTGGATGGTTTGTGGTTACTGACTACATTACAATAATTTTAATGTAATTATTACATTAAATTCTGTTATATCGCCAGTTCCAGACGTTTTAAATAAATTGACAGCCAAGACTATATTAATAGATGGGGTTGTCAAGGTTGAATGGTTCAACTTACATTAGGGTCAGATGGATGCGTTTAGGGAAGAGTGGGGGTATTGGGGCTCACCAAGGTTTTTCATATATGGCGCCTTCCGATAGGATTCCAAACCGCTAACTGTCTTGGGATGCTAGTGCGTTAATATTTGCGCCCATACCTGTCTCTGTGAAGCAAAGGGACAATATGGGGGCAGCAGTGTTTCCATAAAGGGGAAAATTTTCCCTTTTTATGGGAAAACAGCCTTGCTTTGTTATGGGGGGGGGGGCTGAAAGGGAGAAAAAGGGGAAATATAGAAATTGAGATAATATCTCTTAGGTTGTAATATTGTTATCGACCTAAGTTGTAATATTGTTATCGACTCTTGAGTTCTAACATCATGTGCCTAATTGATATTCACGCAACTTTACAGGAGAGGCAAAAAACCGTTTCATCAGTTATACGTTGTTTTATCACAGGGAGATACTTGGGATGATTTCAAGTACGTGTGAAAGGCGGAAAGACGTTGTTTTATCAGTTACGCGCTTTTTTATCAGTTACACGTTGTTTTATCAGTTACGCGTTGTTTTGTCAGTTATGTTGTTCTCTCAGTTAGCGCTTTTATCAATTATGTGCTGTAGTCATTTTCGCGTTTTCCTCGTTTTATGTTTCCTGGTGACCTTGGGATGGTTACCATGGCTTCGGTTATGTTAATACCCTTCTAATGGAATGAAGGACACTAACTATGAACCCCAGGGGTGGGAAATGGGGCTCAATTTTTTTCATGTTTTCTAGTATAAGGGTTTAAACTAGTGCTGTTAAGTCAAAAAAGAGTATGGATAATGAAAATACATTCGATTAGCTACACGACTATGAAGAGAAAATCAATCTGGCTTCGATATAACCTCAACGTTAGGTGAGCCCTAGGGGGTTAAGGGCACTTGATACACCCCAAAAAAAATGTTCCCGACTTTTTTGTTTTTTTCTCCTTAAAAAAACTACATTATATACTGAAGAAAATGGTATATTGCACAATGCTTGAACTCAATTAAAATTATTAAAAAAATAGCTCGGAAGGTGCCTGCATCAACTCTGGCACTCATTCTTTCTCCGTCTAATCAATGGAAAAACAAAACACGCTCAGACAGTTACCTTTCAGTTTTTTGGCTCTCCTGAAAAGTTGCATTTTTTTACGGATATGACCCATTTTCTCGGGAACGAGTCAACCGATTTACTTTTTTTTTGTTTTGTTTGAAAGGCCATGTAAAGATCGAAAAACGTGCTGAAACATATTTTTGAAATCGTGCAGTATTTTTCGTGTACAGGTCAAGCAAGTGGCTCCAGAAGGCCGTTGAAAATTGTCAAATTTGCTCCTCTGTTGTAAATCTCCAGATCAATATTTTCAAAATCTATTTCAGCACGATTTTAGATCTTTACAAGGCCTTTCATACAAAAAAAAAAAAAAACTCAACAAAATTGGACCAGGGAAGGCCGAGATTTTGGGGCACGAATTTCGCTGTTTTAATGGGGGGGGGGGGGGGGGGGGGGTACCAAAGGCCCTTAAGGGGTTTGGGCCCACTCATGTGTAAAGGCCTCAGAAAAGGCAGGGGGTTAGGGCTCATGAACAGCATGGCGACGCGAGGGGTTTGGGCCCACAGCAAAGGGAAACCGTTGTACTTACCGGAAGCGAGGTCCCGCAGGGGGCAGCCGCTCAAATAAGGCGGCCTACTACCCCCAGGCCTATGGGACTTGGAGCCCCTGAGGCAAATGCTGGTGGCCCTGGACATGAATAAATAGGTCTAGGGTGGAGATCCCCCTTCTGGGGGACCCGGTCGTGGCCGACATACCGGTGTCCAGCATTTGCCTCAGTAGAAAAAATTTAATATTGTTCAATATGTTTTATATTAGGCATTAGAATTGTAAAAAGGAATATTTTTATTAATTTTTCTTTTTGGTAATTTATTTTACATTTTTATACAAATACAGGGCCATCAAATGGCTCTAATCAAAAGTGCCGCAGAGATTTATTTATTATTATTATTATTATTATTATTATTTTTTATGGCTTTATTTTAGAGTTTATCGTCGCCTCTTGTTTCTGTCAAGATAATTCCCGAAGCCTTATCGTCCTGTGAGCAAACGAAAGGTAGAATAAGAGGATAATGACGATTAATAATAAATTATTGAAAAACCCTTACGACGAATGATATCATTCTGAAAACGAAAAAGTACCTAATACTGTATTAATTGTAATAACACCTTCAACGCACATTTTATTCCGTTTTTCCCAAGGGCCCAAACCCCTTGCGTGTTTACCCCTGCGGGTCCAACCCCGGTTCCCCCAGCCCCAATACCCCACTCCCATCAATAGCCAAGGCGAAACCCTCTATTCAAAATAAGTCCAGAAATAAGCTTCCATGTTCACTGCAGAGCGTTCACAACCCCATTTGGTGAGACAATTATGATCGATTCGATAGGGATTTCTCCCTCTACCATTGGAAAATTGAAGTTGAAATAAAAGTAGGTACGTAGAACACTAATTTTCAGCAATTTTAGACTTGAGGTGTTTTCCTTTACAGGGCAGATTACTCCGCAGGTGCCCTTTCGGATTATTTTATCAGAGAAAGACATTCGAAGAGCTTCATCAGCTCAGTGGCCAGCAAAACACGCCTGAATGAAAATTGTTGGGCTCAAGACGTTCATGCAAAGATTGTTGGAGTTGATTGATGTTTTATGGTTCACTGAGCTAGTGATGATCTTCTCCGCTTTCTCATAGGGAGTACACACGTCCACCCGTAAAGGTTCGATTATGTGTATGCACGCCAAAAAAATTGTTTACATTACGTATACAGTGGCAATTGACGAAACGATCAAATTTGAGTCGGAGATTTTCTACAATGAGCCTGCAAACCTTCCTGGGGTCGAAGTGATTGGGTTTTGTGTCAGAAGTTTTGAGTTTTCCAGATGGAGTGACAGCCAGTTGAAGAGCGCAGCGGGAAAATTACGAAACGGAGTGGCGGCAATTCCCGATTTCCAGCTACGCCGTTAGAAAGCGACTTTTTTCCTCGACAACTGGTACTCTTGAAACCCCGGGATCCTCCTGCTAAAATGAACAATATGGTAATTAGAAAAGAACGAAAGCCAAGAATCGGGATATTAGGGAGGACGACTCTGTAGATGTTACAAAATTTGGCTGCAAAAAAAAAAAAAAAAAAAAAAAAAAAGTTCCTGTCGGTCCCAAAAATACATGTGAGTAGTAAGTTTGAAAGGAAATTAAATGCTCTTTAATTTTGGACGGAGTGACCGTTGACGTAGGGTTAATAAATTTCGTGTTATGAATAAAAAAGCCAAAACAACTCGGAAACCCCGACTACAAAACCATCAACAGGTGGTCTCATCACCATGTGATCTCTTTTGGAAGACTCTTGATGCAGGACGACACCCTGACATCCTGCGTAGTTTCAGAAACAGACCTGCTGACATCTGAAAATGACTACAAGTCCTGGTCCAACTCCGCTCAATGTCAGAACCACCTTGAAATTTGGTTCGCAATAATGAAAATGGTACCTCATCTTGACCCCGAAAACCCGCTGTACCTATGCTTACATCAGGTGATTCGATGCTGAGTGAAACGGTGAACTAAGCCAGGAAGACCTTTTGGCTGCGACTCCTCTACAAACTGGAGCGAAAACGTATTTCCTAAACAATCATAGGCAGTATAAATTAAACAGGATACGTTGATTTGAAATCAATTTGGTTCTAATAGGTCACGCGTTCAAAGATTTATTTTTCCTGAAATACCTGCAGTTGATTTCGTGCACGGCGTGTCCTTGAGGGGTGTGGACCATGAGCAGCAGAGCGGCGAGATAAGCACAGCACAGAATGCTGCTGAAATCTCGGCGTCCTGTCAGCTGAAACAGAATGGGAGTCAGGTTGCAACAATCATCGTGACAACGGCCATTTGTGGCCTTGCAGGAGACCTGCAGATGGAAAACCGAGAAAATGTTTTACCATTATTGTTAATAGGTATTGACATGTTCTTCACCGTCGATCAAAGTGTGTATCAGTCAACAGGTGGACACAGATAATATTCATGTTTGGGGAAGAACCGCATTTGCGTCATTATTTTACAACCTTCCCGAAAGAGGGTCTCAATCGATCAAAATGACCCGTTTAAAATAAAACGAAAATAACAAGATTAATTGAGACCGTTCAAAGGGAAGTCGTTACGACGTTGACAAAGCTTGCAGCTAAATGAGCCGTATCCCAAGTTTGAAAAGCAGCCCTCAATAGAAAACAACCCTTCCATTTCCTCCGACATATCTTGAAGCTTGTGATTAAACGTTGCGAGCAGGATGTTGGCTTAGTGCAAACAACAGTAATAACGAGCTGTCTATATGAAATATCTAGGATTAAGCGAAAATGTAATTAACTCGAATGAATTTAAATGTCAAGCGTGATTTAACAATTCAAAGGTGGTGAAGAGCTCAGTTGACAACGTACGAAATTTCTGTCGAGTTGTGATAAGCCACGTTATTTCATTGAATGGCGGATTACACGGGTGCAACAGGTGGAAACCGTGTGCCAGTCGAGAGATTAATTGAGAAATACGAGCGGTCCACTTTGGCTGTTTCTGGACGTTAAGTCCACATTATGATCGGTTTAGTGTAAGTGCAGAATACTATTAGCATAATTCAACTTTAGTAGACTCTGTGCAATTCATTTTCACAGATGGATTTTCGTTCATGATTTCATTACCTACACATCTTGGACTACCCTTTAACCAGTTGGGTAGTTGCTGTTGTTTGGAGGTTTATAAATTATTGTGGGTTATCTGAGAAATACAATAATTTTGGTCCTTACTCCACACTTAGTCTGCCTAACTAAATGGGGTAAGTGTGGAGTTGTTATTTCGCAAGTTGCTTGAACACGTAATACTAGATAAAATTATGTGTTGATTTAAGGCTCCATACTTGACCTAATTTCATCCCCTACTTGCCCATGTTCTTTATTGTGCACTTCCCCCAGCAGGGAAAAGAATGGGGAAAGTGCAGAGTAGGTTCTCATTTCAAAAATAGCCAAAGTTACAACAAAATTAAATGTGTACAATGAAACTAAAACCTTTAAAGTGGGTGGGTGATAACCTTGTCAGGTATCAGGCTAATTGGGCAGTATGAACTCGGACAATCACAAAGTTGATCACTTCTATCACATAGATGAAAAGACATGACATGAGGTGTTTCTTGTAATCTTCACAGCGAGGTTATAAAGTATCACATTGTGATACTTTATAACCTCGCTGTGAAGATTACAAGAAACACCCCTGGAGAGTAGGTATCCATGTCAGCACACAATTTTGATTATAAGAGGCATACTCCATACTTACCCCATTTCCGCACTTCCCCCGACGCACTAATGTTATGATAAAATGAGGGCAGCATTCACTGAGGTTTTGGAATGGCATTTAAAAGCAAGATCTAGCCCAATAGTATCTGACCTGCAGAAGTTCGAAATTTGAAATGATAACAATCATTGCTGTGCATTTCGACTGCCACGCCAAAGTCTGGAGCGAGGAAGATCTGAGGTCCCAGTGAACGCATTAGTTCTTTTGCCAAATTAGTGAACGGAGATCGCCCGATTATCACAAATGATAATGGCTTCAGTCTGGATTCAGCTGGATTCAGTCTGCTCACAGAGGATGTCAGAAAAATAAACAAGTTCGGTCGACAATCTTTCCAGTGGCCCGAAATAAAAGGCACGGGTCGGTCACGAAAAGGAAATAGGTCTTCAGTGAAGATAACATCGTGAAGGAAAATACCTGTATTCAAACTGGATCGGGAACCTTTCCAGAAAAGTGAAAACTAATCCGTCAGAGCGCACTAGCACTGAAATGATAAAAGAGACCAGATTTCGTAAAATGTCTAGGTTTGTTCTGTTGGTCAACTTGGTTTTCGACGACCTTACACTTTAGAGTTACACAATGTGTCATATTCCGATACTGAGCGGCTCATCAGTGAGAGCCAAAGTGACGCAAATCGACGATCTTGTTTTGGTTGTTGCCGTCAAATTCGAATCGCTAGCATTTTCTTTTTGTTTTATCTGAATTTCTGTCACAATGCTGCGGAGAACAGTGGAGGAGAATTTTTACGAGGGGAACGACGGCAACTTACCCGAAATAGTGACTGAGATGGTTGCTGAATTTTATGCCAACAACCCGGACTACATTTCAAGTGAATCGACGGGTGGGAAAGATTGCGGGTAAGCTATGATGAATTTTAGTGAAGAAGTGAATTTAAATGTTGGCTTAAGTGAAGAAGTGAATTTAAATGTTGGCTTTCTGTATGAGAAACGTTCAATCACGAAAATCATAGGTTTCCCGAGTGGTGGTAATCTACTTGAATAACCTTAATCAAACCTGCGCTAAGACAACCCGCTTGTGAGCTTGCCGCCTCCATGACGATTTTTCATTGGTCAGTGAGTGGCCAATCACACTGATTTCTACTCGGAATCCGAGTTCGCGCTTCCATTCAAATAATTAATTTTTGGTGGCTCGCCAAAAATTCAAATTGCACTGGAGGAGCCCAAAACCCACATTTCTCGTATCCTGACGTGAAGTACTTCCCGGGAAAATTAATTTATCTTTATAAAGATCAAGACAAGGTTCCAGACACCAGTTAAATTAACATATCCTTGGAATTTGTGGAGGATCGTCCTCAGAGGAAGGAATCGACAATAAATCACCCTGATTGTCATCTCGAGGTAGGTGCCAAATTGCCATCAATCACCTGTCGGAATCAGCATGGGGGTTTGAAGTGAGAGCACCCCTGTTCGTTAATTTTAATGTTACGGGCCGATGCGCAACATTTCCCCTGATTACAATGTTCCCCAAACCGACATGAAACCAACTCCACTGGTAGCCTTGGGGACAAATGTCAGGCCCAACGATATACTTTATTATTATACTCGGTATAATATATTTGAATATTATTCAAATTAGTTCTATTGCTACCACCAGATGCGCTTACTTGCACTTTCTCGGCTTTTGCTGGACCCAGGAGTCGTCGCATGTTTTGATTTTACTAACACTCGCCCACGGCCATTGGGCCCCTTAATGGTCAGTCATTCGCCCTTCAACATTTTGGCTGAAAAGGCGGAATGAGCTCTGCGGGGACTTTTCCCCACGTTCTTGCCTGCGGAGTTAGTACCTACTGGCGCGCCGGTACTAACCGCGGCGGGAGCAGCAGGTCGCGCCACAATCGCAACGCGATTGCGCTAAGCCCTCTTCTAGAAGAGGGCGGCCCAGCCTCTCCGTTTGAAAACGGGGAGAATTTCAATATTAAATTTAATACCTTGCTGTTCATTTATCGTGACATTACACGCAATGTCGATCGACAAGCAGCTTATCGATAAGCAGTGAGAGAAATGGGTTCGGGTCCACTGGTCAGGCCATCATTGCCGACAATTTGACTGTGGAAGCTGCAACAGCGGAACTTATCCCAACGCCTGGGTCTAGGACTTCAGTGTCGACATCTCTACTGTGGAAGCCGAAAACGCGGATCCAGGTAAGACAGGATTAATTGGTGAGGCAACTGCAACAATTAATCTCAGTTCCGCTGCAAGCCCAGCCAGGGCTGCCCAGGGAGTACAGTAACTGTCGTGGCCGGTATCAGTTACTATCGACATATCGTGGTGGGTATCAGCATCCCCTTGGTTCCCTTCCGAAGATCTGCCACCGTCACAGTAGGCATCCTGACATATCATGTAAGCTTGACGAGTGCGGGTCTCCCTTTGTGGCTACATCTAATGCTTGTAGACTACGACAATAATTATTCGTACGATGCACTAGCTAGAAATGTTCCCACACTCCCTTCTCCTTCCTCTACAATACAAAGTGGCGAAACTGTGGATTCACGCCACCGGCCTTTCGCGACACCAAATTTGATGCTCAATTTCAAATTTCAAATTTAGGAAGTCAATTTCACGTACGTACACCCTCAACATCCGATAGGCAGGGTGCTCCTACAAGCTCCTTGAATGATTTTTAATATAATTTCCTGGAAAGATCATCCTTCGAAAGTAACAAAAACAGGTCAAATTTACAGAAAACCCGTCTCAGAATAGAACGCAAAAATTAATTCTGAGGCCTGAGGAGGGACGTGACGTGGACAACTTCACCTTTTTTTTATTGGTCCGAGAGATGCAAGTCAGCCAACCTCGCTACACTTCAAGCCGTTTTTAGCGGTAGACATCAAAATTTGATGATTTAATGTAAAACCACTTGCCATGACAGCTGCTGCAGCAGCAATCAATGCTTAGTGGACGTTCTCAAACTTGGCAGTCAGTACGATTCACGTTAGCAATCCGCTGAAGCGATGTAAATAAGGCTACCGTGTCGTAAGTGTTTAGTAAAAAAAGATCAGCGCGCTCAGGGGGCTCAGTTCCCAACCGTCGCTCAGCGAGGATGTGAGACGTCTCCAGCCAGAGCTTTCGGTTCAACACATCAAACATATCTATAACAGCGAGTAATTATACGCATTTTCGAACTTAAAATTGGTTTAGGGGGGGTTGAAATGTTGCTGAACATATGACGAAAGAAATGCGAAACTCCGATCTTTTCAAGGATTTCATTCGGCCATTTCAACCGAATTTTGTGAGCCGGAACTGTCTTCGAAAAGTTTGATTTTGCCATACAAACCCCACCAACCCTCGACGGTAAACCCTAAAAATGCCTCATTAAAATCAAATCAAATTAAACTTTACGAAGAAGCCTAGTGGAAGGTATTGGTTTCACCGCCCACAGTGTCAAGCGTTTGGCGGCAAATACCAGAAAAATCTTCATAAACTCTCTTCACTGCCGGCTTTTTATAAACCTCATTCAAGCTCATTGTTATGGAGAGAAACAAGTCTCCCCGGAACAAAATACGTCCCGCTTATTGCGTTTAGGAGAGGCTCCCAGAAGAGAATATAATGAGAAAGGTGAGAAACGAAGAAAGTGAGAAACAATAAACTTAAGAGGGTTTGTGATGAAAAGAGTTCTGTTAATATGTATAGTATACAATGGAACGAAAATAAAGGGGGAGAATAACATTTTTTTTTCACATCGATTCAACGTTGTGAGTTCTAAATAAACGTTTCAACTTGGGTTGTCGTATGATCGTCAAACATACCCAGGTTCAACTCTTCCAACTCTGTAGCATGCACTTCGACTGCCACGCCGGTTTTGCAGACAGTAAATTTGATACAATTTTAATAATGGAAAAAGAAACAAGATCGCGATTTGTAGGTAAATTTAAGCGCCAAGTAACATCTTACTGGAGTTGCAGCACGAGGAGAACGAGGAGGAGAAGAACAATTCAGATCTTTCTAGAAAACATAGATATTTCTAGAAGCCAGAATAATTTGAAAAAATCTCAAGAAATTCAGCTCGGCGAGTAGGTAGATAACGACAAAAGTCTGAAAACACCAATATGCTCCACGTGGCGTATCTAAGCGCAAAAAAAAAAAAAAACTGCAAATTTGTAGATTTTACACAAGGGAAAAAATCCCATTTGTAGCCCCATTAAAGCCCTATAGATCCCCACAGTGAAATCGGATCGTTCCGGGACCCCCAAAAATGGATTCTACGTAAAAAACTACTACTACTTCTACTTCGAAAACGACACCTAACTCGCCCATAACCAAAAGCCTTCAAATAACCCCTCCCGTAGCCCCATAGCGCCCCACGGGTTTGGGCACAACTAGATGGTAAACCGAGTATTCTGTCAAAATTTCAGATTAAAAAAAAAAAAAGAAGCCTTCTGCCCAGAACGGCGTACGGCGGACGGAGATTAAATCGAAATTTTCGATTTTGGAATCTAGAACTCTTGAAACGGATAATGTCAAATTTTGAGGCCGAGCGGAGTCGTCGACCTCCGTCGCAAAAACATAGGCGTATTATTCCAAGAATAATAAACCAAAACAGGTGAAAAACAGGATTCCAAACCTCCTTCTTCTTTTTTTTTTTTAAATTTGAAATAAATACCAAAAATTAGTTTTGGCGAGTAGATGATGAGAAAAATCTGAAGCCACCAACAAGTTGCTCCATAAGGCCTATCATAGCTCCAAAAAATAGGGGCTGTACCTACATACCAGCGCAGTTTCCGAGTTGCGGTCAAATACCAATTAGACATCCCAGTTGCGGTCCCTCTCACAGGTAAAGATATCCGAATTGCGGTCCTTGTTGCATTCGAATTGCGGTCGTACCATTCAAATGCTTTCTATGGCCCAGTTGGTATCGGGCGATCTGTCCAACAAGAAATTGCTCCTTTTCGGAAGATATCCTTCTCCGTCGACCACTAGTAGGCCTACTATTAATTTTCGAGTATATAGCTCCAGAACGTAGTCAATGAATTCCGGAAGACCGACGAAAAGCCTCAAGGACTGTGAGGGTTCCCTGTCCCTTTACATTTTAGCGAGCCCCAAAACCTGGATTTTGCGAAACCAAGACTGTCCTAGATGAAAACGACAACATTTCAGCTCGCTGTGAGCCATACATCTCTGACCGCTGAGGGGATAGCCAATTCTAAGACACAAAATACGGGTTGTGGAGAGTAATACAATGTATAAAGATGGAGATGATCGAGAGCAGTATAATAAGCATCGTGGGTTTTGGCTGCCAACAGTGAGAATTTACGGATTTACAATCTCCCCACCGTGGACCGCAAATCGGATGTTAACTTTCGAAGATGGGACCGCAACTGTTATAATACACTGTATAATTATAATACTGTATCTCACTAACGGACTGTGAGCTCGTGACCGCAACTCGGATAGGTAGGTACAGCCCCTACCAGTTTACAGGATGTTGGGGTGTTGGTGGACCGACGTCGCCGCCTCCCCCTCAACCTGTGTTTTCTAAGAAAAATAAAATACGCTATTATATGTGAGAAACGGATTTGAGTCTGAGGCCAGGTCGGAAAAGGTCAGGGGTTGGCTCGCGTAGCGATGGTGGTTAATCGGGACAACGGTGGGTTTTCCCATAGGTCCCCACGGTGGAATCGCATCGTTCTGGGAACCCAAAAAATGGATTCTACGTCCAAAAATACTTCGAAGTTACTACTCACTCATCACACCCAAAAACCTGCAAAAACACCTCGCGTAGCCCCTTTTCAGCCTCACAGAGCCCCACGGGGATGGGCGATCGGGCTGAGAACCTTGCGGGCACAGGTGGATCGAGTATTGAATACCTACACAATTTTTGTCAACATTTCAGATTAAAAAAAAAAAATTACCGCCCAAAACGGCTCGGACGGCGTACGGACATTTCGTTTTTGACCTTGAACCGTATAATGACAAATCAAAATGACAGATCAAAATTTCCGACCTTCGACACGATAAGTGTATTATTCCCTGAATAATAAACCAAAACGATTAGACTTCCAAAACTACTTTGAAAACGACACTTCATTCGACCTCCAGGCCACAGCCCTTCTAATGGTGCTACTTAAGGCTTTGACCTCATAAAACCCCACGCTGAAGTCGGATGGGTCTGAGTCGCCCGAAAATATTTCGAAAGCGACACCGACTCGTTCCTCACCCCCCTACAATCCTGCAAAAACTCCAGTAGCCTCTTTGCATCGTCCAGAAGTCCAAAATCTGGATTCTCCGTTCTCGGTTAGTACCTACAGAACTGCCGTATTCTAAATGACTGTAGGCGGAACTTTAAGTCAGCAACCTAAGGAATGAACCAGGTGTGACCCTATTGGTGGTAGTGAAAGCAATGATTTATTATGTCCGTTATTTCCCCGCCTGTTTCACCCCCTCTGTTTTTCTCTCTTTTACTTACACGTGACGATAAATTTTTTATCCCCTTGAATGCCGAGGATATTCAATAATATTGAATGGAATATATTATATTCCGCAAAAAACTTTAAAATTCGGCAAAGAGCCGAAAAAATGCAAATTGGTCCTTTTAGGGGAGTTTGTCAGCTCCATTCATGCTACAAGCCTCATTAGTTTTAACTATAACGGCCCAATGGAAGCCCGACAGTAGACTTTGACTGGTCAGAGGACCCCATAAATAGATTTTTCATCCATATTGACTTCGAAAATAACTTAGAAGCCCCACAGACGGTGGGATCCTTAAAATGCAGGTACCTAGGGGAAAGAGGGGCAGTCCTGACCGTTTCCTAGAAATCCTTTAATTACAGGCTCGGAACTGAATTTTCTGGAACTTTGAAAAACTCTCCATAAACTTGGACTCTTTTGGCAGCAGAATCCCGATTGATTCGAAGAAAAAGTCAAACTAAAATCACTATTATTTTTTTTAAAGATCAATAGGTAATTATTTTGGTCATACGTGCCCTGTGTGTGGAGCAGTTATGACCACGGTATGGGGCACATGTGACCACCCTTTTGAAGCGTAGTAGGGCTAAAATGATTTTTTTTTTTTTTAGTAACGTAGGTAGGAAAAATAAATGGGTTTGGACGCAAAACATTGAAGAATCTTCAATCCTTATCTGATAAGGAATGGGGTGTTTGGGCCAATTCGTCAATATTTATCAAGTCAATTATTCATTAGTAGTAGTTCATTAGATTGTCTTATTACATGATCTTACAAAGATAACATAACATAAAACTATTAGTTTCAATTATAATTGATCCATCAGCCATTGTGCGGCATCCCATAAATGTAAAATTGTTAACTACAACCATGACTCCCCAAGTGTGAGGCTCTAGAGCGCAAAAGGTAACTTGCTCTGGGATCAATGGACTAGGAAGAGATACTGCCGCAACAGGACCTGATAGGAGGGCTATTGAGCGAAGGGAATAGACCTCGTACTGTATAGTGAACGCTGAGCAGAATGGGTCAACAGGCCGGGTGTGTGAAGTGGGGGCCCTTCAGGAACTCGACATTGCACTCTGGCCCAAAATCGTTGCTGAACCGAGGCCCTAACTCATCTGTCTTCCGACTACCTTTCACTTTGATTTGGCCCAAAGTCGTAACGCCCCATAACTGCCTGGGCGTTACAACCACCGCAGTTATGATCACTGGTTATATCTGCCCCATCAACTCTGGTCATAACTGCCCCATAATCTGCCATGACAGATGAACAATTTTAACTCCTTGAGATTAAATTTTCTACTCCGATGAAGGTAGTTTCTAAAACTAGGCACATTTAACATGCAAAGCTTTGAATGTGAAATGTTGCTGACAAATTTCCTTTCTGCGAGGAAAACACTCTCAGCACCATGCCAGCTGAACATGAACTGGGAAACGGCTCCTTTTGGTGCTAAACCTTCAGGTCCACTGCCATCTCAATATGGCATGACTCATGGCGCCAATATTCAAACCACCGAGGAATGCAAGCCGCGGTCATTACTGCCCCATGGTCACAACTGCTCCACCTTCCCCTACCTGGATTTAGTACCTACCTACCTTTTTTTCTGATTTGTAAATTTTCGAGCTATTTCTTATCACTACCATGCAAGTAATACTCGACGTAGGGAGTAAATTTACTATAGCAGACACATTTATGTGTCTGCTACAGCAGGGAGTAGTTTTTTCGAAGCTAGTCAAGTCCATTCATTGGGAGAGGAAGGGGGATCAATCACCCAACACTACCTCATTGGAGAGCTGATGGATTGTGAAGAAAGATCCATTACTAACATATTCCCCAACCGGGAGTGTGCCACGCACTATACTTAGCACAGAATTGACCAAAACACTCCCAAGTGTCGATTCTTTAAAAAATAAAATAAAATAAATAAAAAAAATAAAAACGTATGTACTTATCAATACCTACTTTTTTAAGTATCCGACAAAATGTGAGTCCCATCCACCAACTGTTGCCAATCTGCTGAATCTTACGAGTCTCAATTCAGATCCCACCGTAGGACGATAAAAGAAAATGCTGCCAATTTTACACAAGGGTTCATTATTCTTTGATAAAGGTTAATTGCGCAAAAAAATAATTCGGTAGGTATACAAAATATTAAAAAAATAATAAATGAATAAATAAAAAAGATGTGGAACCTCGCAAAATGGATTATGGTCCAAAACTACTCGGAGAGCAGGTATTAAATGGGGCCACAAATGGGATTTTTGACCTCCAAATCAAATTTTGACCTCCTGGGATCCTTCAAAAATCCTATTTGTAGCACCATGAGAGCCCAATAGACCCCCACGGGTAATTCGAATCGTTCTGCGACCCCCGAAAATGGATTCTACGTCCAAAAGTACTTGGAAAACGACACCTAACTCGATCCCATAGCCAAAAGCCTTCAAAAAAACCCTCCCGTAGCCCCAATTTAGCCCCAAAGCGCCCCACGGGTTTGGGCGATCGAACTGAAAACCTTGCGGGCACAACTAGATGGTAAACCAAGTATTTTGTCAAAATTTCAGATTTTAAAAAACTTCCTACAACCCAAAACGGCTCGGACGGCGGACGGACATTTCGGTTTTGGAATCTAGACTTTTTGAAACGGATCAAATTTTGAGGCCGATCGGAGTCGTCGACCCCCGGACGGAGTCCATTACATAGGAGTATTATTCCAAGAATAATAAACCACAAAATTTTTGAGCCATAAACCACAATCAGGACTGAGCCGTTTAAGCGCTTAAGCGCTCCCATAACCCTTTTTTTTTTTAGCCCTTCAGAGCCCCACGGGTTCGGGCAATTGGGCTGAAAACCTTGTGGGTAAAACTGGATGGTAAACCGAGCACCATGTCAAAATTTCAGATTTATAAAAAGAGCCTAAAGTATACTGCTCAAAAAGTCCCGAGGTGTTCTACTGAGAGACTCACTTTTGAGTTCTTCCCATCAGTGCCTCGGCGAATGGAGATGACGTAGGTGGTCATTGAGGGGGACTTCCCCGCAAACGTCCACCGACTGGCACTGGCCAACGATCCTGGCTATGTGTGGTGCATAGACTAGAGGGCTTGGCGAGGCAAGTGCTTCGGAGCTGTACGGCATTAGAGACGGAACGGGCTGTCCTGGAAGCTGACGTGTTCCCCGCGGGGACAGTCGCGACGGTTTCGGTACCTATTCGGACTGGAATAAGTATGTTTCATATGCTTTTAATCTTCTTCTTCAAGTGCCGTCTCCGCGAACATAGGCCACCACAATGTGGTCCATGTCATGTCTCCAGCCCTTCCCGCTGTAGGGCGTTCGTGGCCTTTGCGGCGGCCACCCTGAGAGTCCCGGCGGCAACAAGCCCCCCCCCCCCCCCCCCCCCCCCCAAGGCAACAGTTGGCCCTGGGGGGGGAAGACAGCTGGTCGAGCATTGACTCCCAATAGTCGCCCCCATGGCTCGCTTGAGCCGCATCCCATCGCAAGAGGCGGTTAAGCAGTTGCTCCCATCCTGGGAAGAGCGAACCCCATCCCTCCCATCACCTTCCCTTCTGTCTCCTCCTGTCATGGCGCTCCCTAAATGCGGGTGCCTGCTGATAGCTCTAAATTTCTCACCAATCAGCTTGTTTCTCGAACATCGATATTTAAAACCATAAGAAGAAACATGAAGGAAAATGAACTCGTTTCCTTTTTTCAACAGATAATTTTTACTAAAATGAAATCCATATAATATATTATGGATGATATATACATATTATGGATGATATATCTTTATATGGAAGATATATCTTCCAGTATCAGAACTTTTTCGTAGAATGAGCGGCAACCTCTTCCTAATCTTTCAGCCGATTAAATTGTGATGAAATAAAGGCTTATTAAATGTGGGCTTTAATCAACGAAAAACAGTTTCCGGAAAGTCGCAAATTACATGTAGGTATGTATGTATTCATACCTATACAACACATATGTATGTATACCTATATCAAAATAACACAAAATTTGTAGGTACATTTAATGTGACCGACCGATCAAATTTTTATATAGATCCATAACACTGCTTGCGATAGTGTGGCGGCAACTGCAAAGTCAGATGCGTCCGTTTCCACTGTGAAAGGTAGCTTGGTGTCTATTGCGGTCAGTACTGCCTTAGAAATGTCTGATTTCAGCGTTTCAATGAGTTGCAGTAGACCTTCTGATAACGGAAATGATTTTGCCAATACTAGTGGGCGGATCTTCTCTGAAAACTTTGGAATCCATTTGGAAAAGTGTGCAAACATACCCATGACTCTTCTGAGTTGCTTCAAGTCTTTAGGGGCCGAAATCTCACGAAGAGGTCGTAGGCGAGCTTCGTCTTGTTTGATAGTGTTGTTCACAATGTTGTACCCAAGGAGATTGATATTTGTTTGAGAAAATTTGGATTTCTCCTCATTCAGAGTTAGATTATACTTTCTGGCTGCGGCAAGGAAAGCTCGGAGGTTGATGTCATGTTCTTCTTTGGTCTTGCCACAAACTGTGACATCATCAAGGTAAGCGTAAGTTTCTTGTAGGTTCTCTTTACGAATGATTTTGTGAATAAATTCTTGAAAGGCAGGCACTCCATTGGTCACTCCAAATGGAATCCTTTTGAATTGGTACAGAACGCCGTCGGCCTCGAAAGCAGTATAAAAACGCTCACTCTCCAAAATAGGTACCTGATGGTAAGCTGACTTCAAGTCTATTGTGCTGAAGTAATTGTTCTGAGCCACTTGCTCAACTATCTTCTCGATTTTTGGAATAGGGTAGGCATGTAGTTGAGTGTACCTGTTGATGGTTTGGGAGTAATCAATGCACATTCTCTTCTTTCTGACTCCGCTCTTGACAACAAGGACCTGCGCTCTCCATGGAGATGTGCTCTCTTCAATCACGTCTTCATCGATAAGTTTTTGAACCTCTGATTTAATGAAATCTGCGTCTTCTTTTGAATAGTGGCGAGATTTTATTGCAATGGGTCTGCAATCTGGCAATAAATTCGTGAAGAGAGATACAGGCGGGACAGCAGCTGCAGCGATATTACATATCAAGAGTGGCTCTTTTGGACCTCCTAACTTCATCTCGAGTGTTGCATGAGTATCGAGCAAATCATGACCTATTATGACATCAGCGCAAAGGTTTTTCATGATCAAGAGCTGGGCTTTATCATACGTGTGACCTTGAAGTTCCATCTTTACTATGCAACACCCTTCCACGCTGGAAAAGAGAGATGAGCTAGCCATTGTAATTCTCTCCTTAGAAGGTTTGGCCTGAGCTTTACACTTGTCCAGTAGGGCATGATTAATGAAGCTGGACGTACTACCTGTGTCAATTAAAGCTGAGCAACGAAAATTGTTTATTTTGACAGGGACTATAGCTTTGCTCAGAGAAACGTGTGAGGAAGCAGCTACTGTGAAGCCAATTGTCTTACCTTCTGAGCTTCTGCAAACGGAAGAGTAATGACCTGGCTTGTTACAGTTTTTGCAAGTCTTCCCGTTGGCTGGACATTTGCTCCTGGGGTGGCGCTTGCCCCCACAAAAATAGCACGTAGAGTTGTGAACAGCAGCTGTTGTTTTCAGTGCTTCGGTCGGTTCATCTTCGTGTCCCTGGTCTTTAGCTGCAGCAGAAAACGCTGTTGATTGGGAGTAACTGAGGGAATTTATTTGGGCTCTTTCTAAGGCCCTAGCTTGATCAGACGCCTGGGTAAGTGTTAGGGTTAAATTCTCAAGAAGGCGTTGCCGAATCATACTGGATGAAAGACCTGCTATGAACGAGTCGCGGATGTACTCATCTCTGTAGCTGTCAGCTGTAACATCTTGGAACGAGCATTCTTGTCCAAGAACGTGTAACGCCTGCAAATATTGATCAACTGACTCACCGGGATCTTGCCTCCGAGTCGCCAAGCAGTGGCGAGCGTATATTTCGTTTTTCGGCTTGATGTAAATTCCATCGAGTGCTGTGAGTGTTGTTTGAAAATCTGGCTTGTCCTTGACCAACTTATAGATGGAAGCGCTAAGAAAGTTCGTGAGAAGTTTCAATTGTACCTGGTTCGACAGCGGTGCTTCTGTTGGAATTTCGCCCAGGAAGTTGACGAATGTTCGCTTCCAGTGCAGGTAATCCTCTTGAGCGCAGCTTGAGGATGGGTCGATTGAGAGGCGTTCAGGACGAAGATATTTGTCCATGGTAGTTTTTATCAACTGAATA
The DNA here is from genome assembly GCA_955831195.1 of Pilophorus perplexus. NCBI lineage: Eukaryota > Metazoa > Arthropoda > Insecta > Hemiptera > Miridae > Pilophorus > Pilophorus perplexus. The sequence goes on from OY037008.1 coordinate 17,144,556, forward strand.
AATTGTAATAACGAAAGCCGTAGAATTGTAGGCTTTATTCAGTTGAAATCCTACGCACAAATGTGGAAAAGAAATTTGGACGTATTGTTACCAACACGTAACTAAATAATAAGAACATATGATCAGGACACTATCGCAAGCAGGTCGACCTGTTGCTTTTTTTTCTAGAACGCTATCAGATTCTGAACAGCGTCAACCAGCAGTGGAAAAAGAAGCAGCAGCGATAGTGGAAGCTCTACGAAAGTGGCGCCACTATTTGATTGGTCGGCCTTTCCAGATTATTACGGATCAGCGATCAGTATCCTTCATGTTCGATAGTACTAGGCACAGCAAAATTAAAAACGATAAAATCATGCGTTGGCGCCTCGATCTGTCCTGTTTTAAATACGAAATCGTCTATCGCTCAGGGAAGGAAAACATAGTGGCCGATACTCTGTCACGGGTGTGCGCTGCTGCATCAGCTTCCGACCTCATGGAACTACACAAAACCATGTGCCATCCTGGAGTTACACGGATGTACCATTTCATTCGTTGCAAAAACCTTCCGTATTCTGTCGACGATGTGAAGCGGATGACATCACGCTGTCAGGATTGTGCAGAACTTAAACCAAAATTCTTCAAAAACGAAGGCATTCTCATTAAATCTACAGTTCCTTTCGAGAGACTCAATCTGGATTTCAAGGGGCCTCTTCCCTCTTCATCGAAACACCAGTATCTTCTCACAGTCGTTGACGAGTACTCACGGTTTCCTTTCGCCTTCCCTTGCTCGAACTTGTCTGCTTCTACGGTGATAGAGCATCTAACCAACTTATTTTCGACTTTTGGTACGCCTTCCTTCATTCATTCAGACCGTGGTTCGGCATTCATGTCCGCCGAACTTAAGCATTTTTTGACTACACAAGGCATTGCTACCAGTCGGACGACAGCTTACAATCCGAGAGGAAATGGCCAGATCGAACGGTACAACGCCATAATCTGGAAGAGCGTACAAATGGCTCTCCGATCAGCTGGGATGGACGTTCGTCAGTGGGAGCAGGTTCTGCCTCAGGCTCTTCACGCTATTCGATCTTTGCTATGCACTGCCACAAACTCAACTCCTCATGAGAGGATGTTCTCCCATCCTCGTGGATCAGCGAATGGACAGTCTCTCCCAACCTGGCTATCAATACCTGGTAGAGTATTGATGAAACGTCTGCCTCCTCCTGGGAGCAAGTACGATCCTGCGGTCATGGAAGTGGAACTCTTAGAGGCCAACCCAGACTACTCGCACGTGCGGCTACCAGACGGCCGGGAGACAACGGTTTCAAACCGACATTTGGCTCCTATGGGGGCCTCTGGAGACCAAGAAGCTGAAGAAGAAGATTCTTCAGAAACAGAAGATCACCCTATAGAAGAAGTATCTGGGCCTTCACCGCCCAGCTCTCCTATTCCCTCTACATCGTCAAGAATTGATCAGGAGGTGCGACGCTCCGGAAGGAAGAAGCAACCCCCGAAATATTTGGACGATTATGTTTTGAACTAGAGGGGGGGAAAATGTCCTGATCATATGTTCTTATTATTTAGTTACGTGTTGGTAACAATACGTCCAAATTTCTTTTCCACATTTGTGCGTAGGATTTCAACTGAATAAAGCCTACAATTCTACGGCTTTCGTTATTACAACTACCTACTGCAAATACCCGAGATTACAGTAACTGATATTAATAATTTTTACTAATATGAAATCCATATCTTCCAGTATCAGAACTTCTTCGTAGAATGAGCGGCAACCTCTAATCTTTCAGCTGCTTAAATTGTGATGAAATAAAGGCTTGTTACATGTGGGCTTTAATCAACGAAAAACAGTTTCCGGAAAGTCGCAAATTACATGTACCTATTTATACAACACATTTGTTTGCTACTGGAGTTCACACCAAACAGCTTGTTTCTCAAACGAAGACATTAAATTTACCTACTTAATAAATATTTGGTGGTTGAGAAGAAATTTAAAATAATAATAATTTATTAAAATAATTTTGTAAATTATTAAATAATTTACAAAATTATTTTAATACGTAAATAATTAGTTTAATAAATAGTTTTGTAAATGTATTAAACCTGTTGTAAACCTTCCCAAACAAAACCGTAAATTCATCTCAGAGTGTTCATCACATGTGTATACACTCTGTCCAAAGTTGTTCGGATATGTAGGTACTACGATCAAAGTATTCGGTCAGCAACGAGAATTGTCTGTATAATATGCAGGCAAAATAATATTTTCTCTTCAGGTCCCTAACGCGTCATGTTTATTCATATCGCATTGATATAGTTGACACGTAGCCACGTCGGTCGCCGCTCAATGATGTTTTGATATCGTATCCAATCACTGGGGATGATTGACTTTTGTTGAGCGGATTTATTCAAAAGAATCAAAACCGGCATCAAATGTAGGTACGTCATTTATATTCGGGGAACAACTAAAATGTTATTCCTGCCTGACCACCGCGGGACTACTTCGGTCTCACTGAAATGGGCATCACAGTCCGAAAATGATCGCGACTAGATCAGTATGATAGGTGTTCCAGAAGTTGAAAAAAGAATTCGAAAAGATTGTAAAATCACCAACTTTCATCCGAAATTGAGGAGGCCTGTGCAAGAAGGGCTCACAGGTTCAATATTAATGCTTTCAAAAATTAATGGAAAACTAATAAAAACTAAAAGGAAGGAAAGGAGGAAGGGAGGGGGGGGGGGGTTCTTGCGATTACACCGGACGTGTTACAATTCAACCGGCCTTCAAATCTAGGAGCCGGAGGAGCCTTCAATTCCACCGGACATGGTAACTGTTCTTTAATTCGCAGTGGATGCATCACAGTGGCTCAGTCAAATTTCACCAACCAAGGTTAACGGGAGAGATTTCAGCTATCAGGAGAATTCCCGTCATTAGAATCGTCTCTTGAACTCCGAGAAGGGCTCCCTGTAAAATTTCAACGAACGAAGGTTGAGCAGGAGAGATTTTAGCACACTCAGCTGATCAGGAAAATTCCCGAAATTATACCTCTCTCGTAGGTACTTATAAGATAAGGTATACCTAGGTATCAAACTAATCGAAGGATCGCAAAGGAAATTGATACCGAATCTTTGAATAACGTCCGATCGGGGTATCAGCAGGAAAATCTCGTCTTAACCAACGCAGTTCCGTTCAAAACAGACGTCAAAAGTTTTACCGGGTCTCGGCGTAACGAAAATTTACCTGATGAGTTCGTGAAATCTACTATATATACCTAATCTATGTTCTAAGTCTGAACTCGCTCGTCAATTTGCGCCCGCTCCCGGCAAAATCCGTCGAGCCGTTTGGCCGTGAAGTTTGAACATACCCAGTCCGCCCGCCACAAATATTGAATGTTATTCAATATAGATGGATAGATATAAGAAAAGATTCGTGAGAATATGAAATTTTGATAGTACGCCCCGTTTTGTAACTTTGTTGGCAAAATATTTCAATGGTATTTTGTTTTTTGAGAGTATAATATACTCTCAATAAACAAAATACAACACATTATGTTTTGTTGAAGCATTCCCACACTGGGACCATGAAGCATTCCCACACGGGGAACATGACATGTGTTAACACATTGTGTTGAGTGTTATATATGAGGAAATAAACCCAAACGAAGGATTCAGGAGAAAATTATAAGGCAGTAATTTGTAAAACTGATTAAGGGTAATGGATGAAATTGGGGGATATGACAAATCTAAGGTAAAATCTAGCCATTGTTCCCAGGGTAACCGTGATACCTATCTGTGATTCAAATGTTTCCAAAGTTCAGACTGGAAGTTGAGTTGTCAACCGTGGTGGAGATAATTTACCTGTAGATGTAAACATGAGCCAGGTTTGTTTCACGCCTTCGTGCACTTTCACGTGAATATTCATTCGTCAGCCTATTGTAAGTTGAACCAACCTGTAACAGGTTGAGCTTTAAAAACTGGCTATGGGGTTTCTTCAAATAATTTTAGCACCTCAGAGAAAAATCCCGGAAAAAACGTGCGTCATCACTTGGAAGGAGAACTAAAGTCGCTTTGTTTATCAAAAAGGCCGGTCGGCATGTAGAAATACTAGTATCTTGGAAACTTAACCGCCACGACAGAACTAGAATGATCCACCCAAGGAGACTTGACGTTCAGTGCACAACTCTCGCAAGGAGTTCTTCTAAAGAATAACTTCTAACCTCCTTAGATCCACCAGAGACAACATACCAGTGCTGCCGATCCTCCACTTCAGGATTTCCTCCTCTTGAGCTCAATTTCCCCAATTTCCCCATTGCCTAAAACGGATTTCCCCACAAATTCCCCCTGCCCTTTTTCTAACAAGCCATCAATTGAATTGAATAGATGAGCGCAACCTTTCTGTTATTACGATATATTTTATGAGCGAGAGAAACTAAGAAACAGTAGGTAAGTACCTATCTAGCGACCAAACTATGCCACACAACATATCAAAAATATCCACGTGATACTCATTACGTAAACAACAGGCCTTTTGCCGAATGGATTTTCGCGTCGCGGTGACGCTAACGTTTAGGTTATCGTGTGAGAAGGTTATGCGACTTACGGTTTTTGTTTACTTGGAATTCCTGTTGAATACAGTCTTCCAAATCGTTTACTCCTCATCCAAATACCCTCTTGTCTAGTTTCGTGAATAATTTTTCGAATCAGCCGTTATCACTACCTCAAAAAATGTCTCGGGGAAAAAGTTTTGCTGTTTTGGAATCTGCAACAGCTCCTGGATATGACCCAACAACCAAGTTCTACAGATTCCCTCAACCGTGTTTATTACTGCGGAATTCTCACTTGGACTAATTCGGTAGAATCCCTACATGTGAGTAAGTGCAATCTTAATGTGAACAGTGCAAAATCGTTCAAAGGTGGATGGTTCTTTGCAGAAGAAAAGATGACAGGTAGGCTCCTAACTACAATGTTGTTGTGGGTACGCAAATGTAAGCTTCGGTGGGTACCCACTTCCATAAAGAATAATTCTACGTTGTAAAGTAACTATTACGTTGTGTGTTTGTAAAATCGTAAAATCTTCGTTCTTCAGTGTCTGATTAGCAGGCCATACACGGGCCGGTTTTTTTTAGAAGCCTGACCCGCAGTCCCGGTGCGCGGGTTTTCTGACAGTCCTGGCGCACGGGTTTCTCGTCCGTCGTCGGACACTAATGGATACTCCCGGCAGTCAGGAAAACCCCTTAGTTTTTCCAGCACGCCAGGGGCGCGGGTTTCCGGACTGTCGTCGGCCACTGAAAAACTCGATGGTGAGTGTGCAATCTCATGCCAAAGTTGATAGCCAAACCGGCGGCCAAACCAGGTCCCACATGCCAGAGACCAAGGCGACGCGCCGCGAGAAGAATAGGTGCTACACTTGATCATCACTCATGAGTGGATTGAATCATCGAAAATATTCGTTTTCAAATATCGATCGATGGAAGATCAATCGATCTTCCTTTTAAATTGCACACAAATTTTGCATGCAAATTTTACACAAGGGTTTATTATTCTTTGATATAGGTTACAAGTCCGAATATTAATTCTGTCAACAAAAATTTTTAAAATTTTTTTTTTGTCAACTTTTTTTTTTTCAAAACAATTTTTTTTTAATCGGAAAATATTTGACCTCCTGGGATTTTTCAAAAATCCCATTTGTAGCCCCATGAAAGCCCTATAGATATCCACAGTGAAATTTGATCGTTCCGGGATCCCAAAACATGGATTCTAAGTTCAAAAATAGGTACTTCGAAAACGACACCTAACTGATTCCATAGTCGGAAGCCTTCAAAAAGCCTGATCCGTAGCCCCTTTTTCGCCCCATAACGCATTACTGGTTTGGACGATCGGGCTGAAAACCTTGCGGGCACAACTAGATGGTAAACCAAGTATACTGTCAAAGTTTCAGATTTAAAAAAAATTCCTACTGCCTAAAACGGCTCGGACGGACATTTCAGTTTTGGAATCTAGACCTCTTGAAACGGATAATGTCAAATTTTTCCTAATAATGTCGGATTTTCCTCTGTATCCTACCCCATCACTTGACCTAGGTATTATTCAAACGGGCGAACGAAGCGACAACCCCCCCTTCTGTCTGAGTGCTAGTCTAAACCACTACCTAATTCCAAACCAGCAGAAACCTTCTCAGCGAGAGCACTGAGTTGTCACTCAGTTTGGTAGTCTGGCGCCTGCTACATCACCTTCATCGAGTTTCACTTTTTTCAAGGGTATCTGCACAGCCATGACCCTTACCCACCACAGTCACTAAGCAAAAAAGCCGATTGGAGAGTCTGCGCCAAATCAAAAAACTTCCGTAAACACATTGACAATAGGGACGGGTCAAAACAGTCAATCGCATAACCTTGCGCTTGAGGTTATACCAGTCGCGGTTACACCTCCCCGTCCGCCATTCGGCAAAAGGTCTACTGCTCCCTAACGACCGATGCGTAAGAAAACCTTATGCCGATCAGAGGTAACGAACGGCTCAGGCTGCAAAAATCGTTTTGGAGTCGTTGGAATCGGCCTGAAAAGCTCATTCCATAGACCCTTGTACCAACGAAATCGGAGCCGCTCGGGCGTGATGCTGTGGGGAAAAAAAAAAAAAAAAAAAAAAAAAAAAAACATGTCGAAGAGGTGAGCGCACCTTTCCATTTTTTGAGGGAAAGGTTGCGCTAAAAATCATTGTTAAGAACTCGAAATCGGAACCTGATTAGAGACGGCAGAAAACCTGAAAGAAACCTGGCTAGAAAAAACTTCTATTCAAAGACACAATTTGAATTATTATACAATCTCACATTGACGAGAACTAAGGCAAAGGGTGGAAAACCCTCTCTTCAGAGTCGGAACCTGATTAGAAACGGCAGAAAAGAAACGGTACCTGGCTAGATAAAACTTCTATTCAAAGACACAATTTGAATTAGGTATTATACAATCTCACATTGACGAGAACTAAGGCAAAGGGTTGAAAACCCTCTCTTCAGAGTGAGAGATTGGGATTGGCCAAGAAGGTGGAAGGATTCTTCGAGATTAAATCTCGAACAAATTTTGTTCTACAGAGTGTGTGTGACGAACCTACGTGTGTACGTCACTGCTTCTGAGATAAATTTACGGTTTTGTTTGGGAAGGTTTACAATGGGTTTAAAACAGTTTTGTAAATAATTTACAAAATTACTTTAATAAATTATTATTATTTTAAATTACCTACGTGGACATTTTTAAATTTCTACTGAACCACCAAATATTTGTTAAGTAGGTAAATTTTATGTCTTCGTTTGAGAAACAAGCTGTTTGGTGTGAACTCCAGTAGCAAACAAATGTGTTGTATAAATACAATGTATTTATGTAAATACATGTCATGTAATTTGCGACTTTCCGGAAACTGTTTTTCGTTGATTAAAGCCCACATGTAACAAGCCTTTATTTCATCACAATTTAAGCAGCTGAAAGATTAGGAAGAGGTTGCCGCTCATTCTACGAAGAAGTTCTGATACTGGAAGATACGGATTTCATTTTAGTAAAAATTATTAATAACTGTAATCTCGGGTATTTGCAGTAGGTAGTTGCAGTGTTATGGATCGATATAAAAATTTGACCGGTCGGTCACATTAAATATACCTACAAATTTTGTGTTATTTTGAGGTGCTCCCTCCACTTAGTGCCGTACCTAACTTAATTTTTTTTCGTGGTCTGCCTACGTACTTGTGGGCATCTACTCGTGTACTGGTAGACGGTATAAATGGATTGCTTGACCCAGTTAAAAATTTTTGAAATGTCGAATTCTCACTCCCCACTGCTGTCACATCCCAGAGGTACCTACCCAAATTCAGTAAGTTGTAAGTTGAAGTCTTTCTTTTTACTGACAATAAGTGATAGGGTAAGAGCACCAGTATTGGACCCCCCCCCCCCCCCCCCCAGTTATTGGACACCCTTTTTTTAAACTTAGTTTTCTAAAATCCGGATGCCTCTGAGATCGCATGAATAATTTTCTCGCGTCCTGCAACTAATTCAGATGGCTACGGTGTGGAAAAATCAAATTTATAGCCACTTTTAACCTCCAGAGGCGGCAAAATACCAGCCTCAGTACATCCAACGAAGCTGCGAGGGCTGTTTCTAATGGAAACGGTATCGATTCATGTAAGTATGTATATTTATTTGGTTTTTGATGAACTATAACAATATTATAGACGTGACCAATAACTGGCACGAAGAGCATGATGCGCACCCAGTTATTGGACACCCTGGCCAATAGGTAACTGAAACCTTTTGTTTATACCAAGAAATACCAAGCGGAGGCCCCTGTGAAGCCCGGTTTTTGGCAATTCTTGGCACATTTTTTGTACGAGCCGATTTTCAAAAAAATGTACTGAAACCCCGTGTTTTTTGTTTTTTTGTTGTTGTTTCGATTGGAGAAAGATCAGATCGAAGATCAGTGTTATGTAGGTTAATCTATCCATTAAATCCTACCGAAACCTAAAAAAAGCATACATACCTACAATTTAAAATTTATATGATCTTACCCATGTTTGTCACTCAAGTACCAAACACTCTAGCACCTGTAATTTTGCGTTTAGATACATTTTACAGCGCATTATGACCGGAAAACTGCGTCCACTCCTGAACTCAGGTAGGTACCTACCTACAACTTTAAATAATTAATACGGCAGATATCTATATCGATACCTAGTTTTTTCACATCTGTGGGTGTTCTGTCATAAATTCCACAGTTGATGATTCCGTCATCGTGGGCTTTTCGGTGTGGCGTTGGATTCACTACACAGTGAAGTAGGTAGGTAGGTACCTATAGCTAGGACCTACTACCTGGTAGTACAAGGAGTTGTCGATCAGGAAAGTGTAAACAGGCCAAGATTAGTAATTGGGCCTCGTGGGGAGCGAGTTCTCTGATAGAATTCTTCCTTCCTTTCACATTCCGTGTTAAAGGCGCTAATTAACCAGACAGTGAACTTCTCTCAACCCAAGGAATGGAGGCTGTGAGGAGTCATGAGTGCAATCGAAGGAACGAGACTCTTCGTGACGGAGTCCACTATGACAGCAGGAAGTCGGAATGTGACTCAAGCAAATTTTGCTCCCAAACGTTTGAGTCGCATCACGATTTAATCTACTGACTACTTCCAGCCTTTTGTAGACCCCCTGGAAGAGCCTCTGTAGAGAATAAATTCTATCTCACTGAGTACGAATTGTAAAAGTGGTAATTAAAGACTTTTGGACGGTTAAACGAATGACCTTTTTGATCAAGAACGTGATATGCAGTTCAAATCACCTTCATTTCAAAATATATTTCGCCCTCCCAACAATTTTTTCCGTGTTTCACTCCAACGAACAAATGGGGAGCTCGAATTCATCAGCCGTACCAACAAGAAGTAAACGTGATCCTCATACGGTCCCCGGTCATTTTCGCCCGAATTTATTTATGCATGCAATGTATTGTGGTGATCAACCAAGTGAAATCGATATGAGAGAAATTTGAGCAGGTATCTGAATTTTATAAGAACCCCTTCCCTGTCCAATGAACATAATTGGGGAAAAATAGGTAAGTGTACGTCCTGTAAAATCAATACTTGTCCCACGAGTGTTCGGCGATTCCTTAATGGAATTCTTTATAACTCCAACGTGGTTTGATAGGACTTCTTGAGTGAGTGGGGATATTTCTCAAATCCATCCGAGATCCCAGATAGGGTTGCCAGGCCTGAACTATTTAGAGGTTGCTTAAAAAAATATAGTAGCAAATCTACTATACTAAGTAGGTCTTATTTTTAGAAAACGGAACTACTAACTGTTTTGGAAATTAATTCCCATCCGTCCATAATGGGCTCCGTTTAATTATGTGCAAAACTGTTTTAGAAATCTATTTTCTATTTCTATTTTTATAATATTTTCTGCGTTCAATCGGACGGCGAACTCCTCCCAACCCAGGGGGACGAGGCAATTGCGCAAGTGCCTGCAGGCCCCCGAGGGAGCCATGAGCGCAATCGTCAGACAAGTTCCGATCCTCCTTGAGAGGACGGCTGACGACGTCCGCGACGGCAGCAGCCAGTCGGACGAAAATTCAGGGTGAAATTCCCTTGTTTCGTTTCGTTAACGTTTTCGTTTCTGTTTTAGAAATATTGAAGATTTTGAACTGAAAGCGGAGGGCCCGTCACATCACACTTTCCCTCGCTGGTCACCAAATAGTTGGGCACGGAGCCACCAGAGCGCTAAATAATAAATCTGTACAGAATCAGAATAAAAATACTTGGCCCGAGTCGATTTTCGAATAACCTTCATTGACATAACCTCGATGCTCGAATTTGGAATGACCTTCTTTGAAGACTAAAGGGTAAAAGTTCGCATGGGGCAAGAGTCCGCAGTCGGCTTTTCGCATAGCAAAGTTGGCTCTCTCACAACCTTACGAAGCAGCCCACCGTACGGGCCCCACGTGGGCTGCTTCGTCATGTAGGTACCCCCTCCAAACCTCGGAATTCATGATATGAATATATTATAATATATTATTAGAGTATATACCATAATATAGTATATTATACTGGCGAAAAAATCTGGCAACCCTTATCCCAGACCCGAACCACCCCACTCAGGGGGTAAAATGAGGTGTCGTTTTCGAATTAGTTTCTGCTGTAGAGAGAGTTCATGGAGGTCCTAGATCTGTTCGATCGTGGCGAAGGAAAACGGCAATACGATTTGGAACCAATTTTCCTTTCAGTTTAGGATCAAAACCGCACAAGTTGCTTAATTTAAGGGGCCAGAAACTTCACTCTTCGATTTAATCAAGTGACCTTTCTTTTTCATTCCGGTCGGTTGATTGTTTTGCTCGTTAGAAGGAGAAGGGTCGTTGGTTCAGGATCCCTCCGTCAATAAATTAATGTCTCTAATTTTGGAATATAATTCGGTTTATTCGATTAGCAAATTAAGCTTAACATGGTCCTGCAGCAGCCAGTTCTTCAATTTGTCCAATTCTGGAATGATGGTCTCTCGAAATGATGACTAAGGTACCTGAAGGAATGTTCATCAAGAAGTCTGACTCAGGAATCAGTTTTCGTTCCATCTTTGGAAGCTATCAATTATAAAAGCGCAACTCAATTAATAAGATTTTAATTATCCTTTAGAGGGTTACATGTTTATTATCCTTAGGAGGATTTCACGTTTAATCCTTGGAATCGTTGAAAAAGAATTCGAAAAAGGCAGCCCGCTTCGCAAACAGTGATTCACTAGGGAGCAATTCTGCTCGCTCCATAAAAATACAGAAAAGCACAATTTATAATAGTTGTAAATACCACAATCGACTATATTATATTTAATATATTTTCCATATTATGTTGAGAAGTCGAGAAAAAGTAAAACCTAAGAAAACAAATGGAAAAGAATTCTCTGTAAAGTGAAAATCAAGATTTGTGGAGGTGAACAAGACACACAAAGAGAGATATTTATTTGAAGAGATCAATAACTTTGGAAAATCAAGATTGAAAGGAGAAAACAACGAATGGAATTATCAACGGTAGGGGAGCACGGGGTGAAAGTGGTTACTTTTTACATCATATTCCCCACCAAAAAATTAGGCGGACCTGATCCGGAATATAATAGATTATTCTCATATTATGAGAATATGATTCTCATAATATGAGAATCATATTCTCATAATATGAGAATAATATATTTTAATATTATTAAAATTGCTCGGGCCCCTTAAGGGGCTTTAATTCAAGTTTTCTTCAACAATTTTGGTATATTTCGAACCCGTGGAATCTCAGCTTAACGTAAGGTAGATGCCGCGAGATAGTGGAAATCCCATCCTATAAAAAGACGATTTCAGACGAAGTAGTCTATTTCCACGATAAATAAAATAACAACTTGTAGACGCGTTTTGGTTTACTAAACCATCCGGTATTGTACTGATGATGGTTTAGTAAACCGAAACGCGTCTACAAGTTGTTATTTTATTTATCGTGGAAATAGACTACTTCGTCTGAAATCGTCTTTTTATAGAATCTCAGCTTTCCAAAAATCACCGACTTGGCTTCAATAAATTGTTTGTCTAGGCAAAATGAGAAGGCCTGCTCATGATATTATCGTGCCAAATATTTTGAAATTTATCTCCAACCCAGTGGGAGTAGGTGTCCAGGAGTGTGGGAGAAAATGAGCACCATTCAAAAACCAACAAAATTTGTTGGTTTAACATTTAGGTAATCATTTAAAAAAAAATTTTATTCTTGGAAAATAGTTTAAAAAAAGTAGAGTAAAGTAAAGTGAGTTTTCTTTGTGTTAACCAACTGGTTTTCACAATAATTGTGAAAACAATTATTGGGGCAGGAGCCGACCCCGCACTGTAGGTACTTGAAAAAGCTTCAGAAATTCTTGCTCCATAGAAGGATTCACATAAACTTGCGTTCAGAGGTGAATTGTCTGCCGACAAGACAGATATTACAACACGTGATTGACTTTTGGTCAAACATTGGTGTTCGTCCCCGGATTCGAACCCCTGATAGAAAAATAGAAAACATGTATACAAAATTAATGCTGTCAGCTTTCAAAAGAGAGTAAGTGGCCAGGGATGTGGTCAGACTGACCACAATTTTCCCCAGAGAAATTTTTCCAAAAAACTGGACATTCGGCCTCGAATTTTGAGAATTTATGTAATGAGCTCATCAACGGGTTCACGTAGGATTTTGCTGAAAAATATGCCCTCCAGGCCAGTAATTGGCTATTTGAGGGAGAAAGTGGTCAGACTGACCACGATCTCCCCCATTGTAATTTTCCCAAAACTCTGAAAATTCGACCTTAACAATTCAAAGGTTTTCTAAACGTTGTGTATTGTATTATGCATTGTGCTCATTCGTGGGTTCCAGAGGCGAATTCTCTGGCAAAGCAAGGTAAGCACTGCTTGCCCAGTGCTTGCCAATTTTTTTTTTTTTTTTTTTTAAATAATTTTGGTTTATAAACCAAAATTATTCTAATTATATTAATAATAAATTATTCTTGGAATAATACACCTATGTTTTCGCGACGGAGGTCGACGACTCCGATCGGCCTCAAAATTTTACATTATCCGTTTCAAAAGGTCTATATTCAAAATCCGAAATGTCCTTCCGCCGTCCGCCGTCCCCCGTCCGGGCCGTTTCGGGCAGTAGGAATTTTTTTTAAATCTGAAATTTTGACAAAATACTTGGTTTACCATCTAGTTATGCCCGCAAGGTTTTCAGCCCGATCGCCCACACCCGTGGGGCGCTATGGGGCTAAAATGGGGCTATGGGAGGGGATTTTTGAAGGCTTAGAGCTATCGGATCGAGTTAGGTGTCGTTTCGAAGTATTTTTGGACGTAGAATCCATTTTTGGGGGTCCCGGAACGATCCGATTTCACTGTGGCGCGTTCATGGGGCTAAAAATGGGGCTTTCATGTGGCTAAAAATGGGATTTTTGAAGGATCCCAGGAGGTTAAATATTTTTCGATTACCTAAAAAATAATGAATTTTTGAAGAAAAAAAAAATCCAAAACAAATTTTTTCCCAAAATATTTATTATTGACACAGAATTAAATTTTTGCACTAGTAACCTGTATCAATGAATAATAAACCCTTGTGTAAAATTTGCAGCGTTTTTTGTTTTATTGTCTCAATTTTTGGACAATTTTTCAAATGATTTTTACAATAGTAATGGAAATTTTACTATTAACTTGTACCCAAAGTCGGTGCTCATTCTTGTGAGCAATGGCTCCCTAATCTTCTAATTGACCGCGAGAAGAGAGTAGAACTAGGTACCGTTCGAGCCTCAACCTTCAGCCTTGGCTCGACTTGGTTGAACCAGGAATACAGCTGGTTTCATATACCTTGTGGGGGGAAAGACGCAGGTCTACTACTGAAAGGCAAGCAGTATCGTTTATGCTTCCTCCGCTTTAGGCGTTCATCTGACTTTTCACTCATAGGGTCGCGGACAATGATCCTCAGTTGTCAAATTCTCCATTAGTTGTTTACTTTCTGAAAGAGTTCTTTCTGTGATCAATTTACTTGAATCTTACCTTTTTTTAGTTTTAATGCCATTATTACTAGTGTTCTTCGTTTTTTCTGTGTTTTGTGTATCGTGTGTGTGAAATCGGCAATAAAAATGGCTTCATGCAGCTGTGGCACTGCTGCAGGCCCCAAGGCCCTGGGCAACCCCTGGACAACGGACCCACACTATTAGTTTCATTTAAATCGCAGCCCCTGAGTCAGCAGATCTGAAACAAGTCAAATGTGAAAGGTCGACACATGGTCAGCAGATCCTCTCTACTTGTTTAGTTCGCAGTTCCTGAGTCAGCAGACCCAAAACAAGTCAGATTGGAAAAGACCACATAGTATGACCAATGGTCATAGGCCATATTATGGTCAGCAGACCCCCACGGTACCTATTTTGTATCTTCCTTTTTACTCACTTCCGCATGGCCCATTTTACCCGTTCATCAGCCTGGAGTTCTTGGAAGAGAGTGTCATTACAGTGTAGGTACAATGTCATTATAATATAATGACAAAATATTATTTGGTCCAAATTTTTATATTTCATGTATTTTACATAAAACCCCAAAAAATGCAGGTGATTCCATCTGGAAGGGCCAACTAGGCGATTTCGCTTGGAGTGACAGCGTCTGCGTGCCTCTCACAGACGCCGCGGCTGGAGGCAAGCAACTGCTCCGATGAAACTGATTTGGGAGGGACGTCCGCAGCTTCTGTCCAGAATATTGAGACGCCGAGCTTCTGCGTCTGTACTGCTCGAGGTACAAGCCGAGACGCGCCCCTTCCGCCTCTGGGATATACAAGCCTACATAATTGAAGAGAAAACAGCTCTTGGAGACTGTAATTCACAGATTTTGTTTCACTTCTCGCCCCCATGAGGCACCAGTCAGTGTTTGAAAGCTTTGACGTCGCTACCATCAAAAACCAAACCGCGAGCTTTCTTTTCGACAACTTTCCGAGTTGAAGCTTATAAACGCAGGTACCTACTGATGAACTTCGGGAGACGCTCACATGCGAAAGTATACTCTCTCCAACGCGTTGGAGACGTTGCAACGTCTGTGTGGACGCGAGAGGCGGAAGCTGCGTCACCACGCGAAACCGTGAACTCAGCGTCTGGTGCTCGGTAGCCGTACTACGTATCTGTTGCATGTCGCTTCAGGTCACAACGAGGGTGCGAATTTACCAGCCTCCCGCCTCCTGGTTTTAGAGAGAGCGAAATTACACTCAGGCGCGTACGAAATTGGGTGGGAAAGTGTCGTTACCCGAATGGACCAGCTGGAGCCCCACGGATATCAACAGGAGAGCGTTGACAAATTTGAGCCCCCAACAAGGGGTGCTATTACGCGGGATGTTGAGACGGTGAAAAAGGAGTGTGAGGTTGCAACCTCACTGTCTATACATCCTTGACTGTTTAATTAGGTAATGTTGGGGGGGAAAAAAACAGACAAATTTCTCAGGCCCTATTCTATTTGCTACCCGTAGCAAGATCATGAATTAAATTCTATTTAATAGAATAGGGTCTGAGGAATTTGTCTGTCCCCCCCCCCCCCCCCCTACATTACCTAATTAAACAGTCAAGGATGTATAGACAGTGAGAATTTCAAGCCCAACGAAAGCTGGTCTACTATCCTCTCGGTACCTAGCGAATACCAGCCAGAACCTGCACAGCCTTTCTCTGGGATGCGAAGATAGTGGTCGCAGCAGGGGAGTGCAACAGAGAATTGCGTAGACTGGTCCGAAAACAAGCATAATAAGCTGCTAGAACAGCAGTTCTTGTTTAGTCTCTCAGTAAGACACCTGATTATCAATAAAAATGGATAGCTATTGAGATTTGAAATGAGGCGAGTGCAATGGGACTTCAAATAAAGCCATGAGTCAAGGGAGACACCATAAAATTTGACGACAGCCAGTTAGTTGTCGAGACCTCGTCAAATATTTCAACCCAAACCTCACGATGCTGGCCATATCACCAGCATCTGTGTAACTGAGTCTGAATACCTACCCTGAACAGTAGGAATTTTTTTTAAATCTGAAATTTTGAAAAAATACTCGGTTTACCATCCAGTTGTGCCGCCAGGTTTTCAGCCCGACCGCCCAAACCGTGGGGCACTATGGTGCTAAAATGGGGCTACGGGAGGGGTTATTGCACATTTAACCTACATCAAAGAATAATAAGCCCTTGTGTAAAATTTGTAGCGTTTATTATTTAATACTCGCGCTAACATCAACTTTCTTCAAACTGGAAACGTCGTTTTGAACAGTAACTGGAATCAGTATCATTTACGTAATCCAGTAATCCGTAATCCTCATTCAGTCACTCAGACGCCGTAAATAATTTCCGCCACCTTTCCGTCTCATCGGGTATGTGGCGGACGCGCAGTTCATTTTTGAAATTTTCATAATTACATTTAATGTAACTACACACAAGATGTCATCTTGAAACATTTAAGGGCTAATTTTGAGGCCGATCCAGAATTTCGATCCCCGTCGCTACTAATCTGAGAATTATATTTTTATCAGAATTGGAGCCACCCTTTGGCCATCCACACTAAGGATGTCTTATCCTGTATCCCTATCTGTTTCTGGTAATATCCTAAAGTTATGTTTAGATTCTAAATGCTTCCTGGAGTGTTTCACCTGGCATAATATAATATATTGATAATATTATCACAAACGGTCAAACAAGTCACTGTTCATTCATGGAACCTGCTCCAATTTCACAAGTTCCAAACTTTATCGTACTTTCAAACGACGTTAGTCCCAACTTGTAACAATGTCATGTAACTAGCCTTCCACGAACTTTTCTTAATTTCTATTTCATTTTCACCATTCGCCCTTACTTGTCTCCTTTTCAATCTCGGAAAGGTCTCCTGTTACAGACAATTAAAAATGTCTTGGACATCTACTTACCATGACGGTGAGGGAGAGTTGGATGATATGAGGAGGCCAAGAAGCTCCCTCAGGGTTATATATGAGGCGAGGGCGAGCGCGTGCGCGGGGGATGCTTTCACCCTCCCCATACAGCTTTTCTTTTATTACTAGCCGCTCCTTCAAACCCCTACATCAAGTTCAACTGCACCTTCAACATTCACCCCCACCATCAGTATGTGGGGAACGTGAAATGTACGTCAAAAATGTACCTTTATTACTTACACACAAACACATTGCAAAGAGTAAAAATTTGTATCTGTTCGGTTTTCAAGTAGACTGAAAACTGGAAGAATAAAAATACAGTTGTTGTTTTCTTTAAATGGTAGCCCCCCCGTTCAGCTAACCTAATTACGCCTACCACCAATTAGTGTGGAATGAACCGTTTCCCAAATCTTAAAACACGTTCGCGAAATATGAACCATTTCCGAGTTTTAAGCGAAACACTGAAAAACGACGAAAAACTTCAAATACAATGTCATGTTGTTAGGACCCAGATGGAAAAACATTTCTTGGAATATCTCGACCTGATTCAAGAGAGCAACAGCGGGCGACCACTTTCTCAGACAGAAGGCCTTGCTTCGCTTGGCCGACCTTGCCTGCCCACTCAGACAGGGGCCGGTGTTTTCGGACAGGGGCGGCTCGCTCGCCCAAGTGATGGGGTAGGATACAAAGGAAACGCCGACTCAATCAGACGCTCAATGCGCTAAGCGGACGTAAAATTGGCCGGGAATAGAGAGAGAAATCGTCTTCCCACACACCAGGATCGTCGGGAGGTAAATGATTTCTCGACCCGCGTCAAAGGAAAGACTGTCAACCGGGCGGGAGAGCGAGTAGACCTAGCTAATATATTATTGTAGCTAAGAGTACGCTAATTATATATTTTTGTACTTAATGAACTCTCTACAACGCTTAGGGAGGTTTCCATGTAGGAACTTTTAGGGAACCTTTTAAAATTTAATTATAAAACGTTCCATAAAAGTCCAAATCCTAATTTTGTTTGGTTCCCTAAAAGTCCAAATCCTAATTTTGTTTGGTTCCCTAAATCCAAATTCTGGATCTCCATGTAGGAGGAGGTTGTTTTTTTTGTTTTTTTTTGTTTTTTTTTTTTTTTTTTTTGTTTTTTTCAATTAGGTTCAATTGCCATTTATCAAAAAATGCACTTTCTTATAAGTAATAAGTATAAGAATATCCTTGTCATAATATTATGTTGGGGTGTGGTTTTTGCCGACGGTGCAGAAGTCTAATCCAATGAGATGGTTAGGGAGAGAAAATGACTCCTCTGCTGAGTACTAAATTTTTTATTCAATTAAACAATTGTAGCCCCATGAAAGCCCCATAGATCGCAACAGTGAAATCGGATCCTCCTCAGTCCCCAAAAATGGATTCTACGTCCAAAAATACTTCGATAACGACACCTAACTCAATCCCATTGCCAAAAGCCTCCAAAAAAAAACCTCTCCCTTTGCTCCATTTAAGCCCCATAGCGCCCCACGGGTTAGGGCGATCGGGCTGAAAACATTGCGGGAACAACAAGATGGTAAACCAAGTATTTTGGCTAAATTCCTACTGCCCGAAACGGCTCGGACGACGGACGGACATTTCTGTTTTGGAATCTGGACTTTTTGAAACGGATAATGTCAAATTTTGAGGCCGATCGGAGTCGTCGACCTCCGTCGCGATTACATAGGTAGGTGTATTATTCCAAGAATAATAAACCAAAAACGATGCAAATTTTACACTAGGGTTTATTATTCTTTGATATAGGTTACTATAGCAGAATACCTACCTAGGTTACTTGTGCAGAAAATGTTTTTCAAAAATCCTTTATTTCTTACTGGAAAAATATTAACCTCCTGGGATCCTTCAAAAATCCCATTTTTAGCCCCATGAAAGCCCTACAGATCGCAACAGTGAAATCGGAACCTCACAGGTCCCCAAAAAAATGGATTCTACGTACTAAAATACTTCGAAAACGACACACCTAACCCGATCCCATAGCAAAAAGCCTTTTTAAAAACCTCCCGTAGCCCCAAGTTGGCCCTATAGCGCCCCAAGGGTTTGGGCGATCGGGCTGAAAACCTTGCGGGCACAACTAGGTATTTTGTCGAGTATTTTGTCAAAATTTCAGATTAAAAAAAAAAATTTACTGCCCAAAACGGCCCGGACGGCGTACTGCGGACGGACATTTCGGTTTTGGAATCTAGACCTCTTCAACCGGATAATGTCAAATTTTGAGGCCGATCGGAGTCGTCGACCTCCGTCGCGAAAACATAGGTGTATTATTCCAAGAATAATAAACCAAAAATCGTCGTATTCTCATCGCTTACCGTTTAGGAGGATAAGGCTGGTGACATACCCACACACACGATGAGAATAATTATTATAGACTAGCACTCAGACATAAAGCCTCGCTTCGCTCGGTCGGCCACTTTCCCTGCCTCTCCACCTGGCACCCTCCGTTCTTCCGTTCTCTCCGTTCTTCCGTTCTCTCTGAACTGTTGGCTCTTGAGGATGCCAGAAGATAGATACCCGAAAAAGTGCTTCCAAAAACTAAAAACATTCTATCCTAGTCCCGAAAATGTGAAATATAGCTGGCCACACCAGCTAAAACTAATAATTAGAATTATTCTATGTCACTTCAGGGTTCGGTGACCTCTGGTCTAACCCGGACCCCTCAGTAATTGCTAAAGGAATTTCACTTAAACGGCAAAGCTGACTTGTGGAAGATTTTATTATAAAAAGAAGATGTGGAACACGTTAAGTTTTACGAGAGAGAGCAAATACATTGAAGAGAATAATCGATAGGAAGAACTCGATATAACAATCTTTCACTTAGAATCGATTAATGGTGCTTCATAAGTTATTAATACCTACTAAAATTATCAAATCCAACACAACCCCATAATTTTAGTTTTCAAATTCAGTTTTTACACAGGTGAACTAATCAAATTTTCAGTCAAAATAAGATGAACCAATTAAATTTTCAAAGTTGAACAAATCAAATTTTCAGAGTTGAACAAATAAAATTTTATAGTTGAACAAATCAAAACACTTTAAAATTTTACACAAACTCACCAAAATTATAATTAAATAGCGAAAGAGCAGAACAATACATTTTAGGCAACCAATTCATTTTTAAATTGATCAAATTTGATAAAACCGAGAGGTTTTGTTAAGATGTCTGCAATTTGCTGAGTGGTTGGACAATGCTCTATTTTCAAGATGCCTTCATCATACTTTTCCTTGATAAAATAATATTTTACATCAATATGTTTACTGCGATCGTTCATTTTACCTTTTTAAATCATGTCGATGCAAGATTTATTGTCAATGTACATGGTAATTGGAGGCAAAATTTCTCCAGTCAATTCAAAAAACAAATTTTTAATTAAAAAAAAATTTTAATTTTAATTAAAACAAATAGTTCAAAGTTCTTCAACAAAAGTTCTTTACAACATTCAGCAGCCGAAATAAATTCTGCTTCAGTACTACTGGTTGCAGTGAGAGGTTGTTTTCGACTTCTCCATAATAAACAACATATCCAGAAGTACTCCGGCGACCTGGTTTTTCACCAGCGTAATCGCTGTCACAATAATTGTGACATTATTGTTTGTTGAAGACAGATGCATCGGCCGCCTTCGCCACAGGAGCCTTTTCTAGGATTCACATAGGGCCGGTTCATTTAATGATGAATAAATGTTTACACAAATTTTCCACAGAGTAAAATTTGCAGCGTTTAAAAAAGAAATTTTAAATTTTAAAACAAGAAATTTTTTGTTTTGTTTTGAATCTTATCCTTCTAAACATGCCCACGGCTGGTTGGTGAGCACCAGTTATAACCTATAGGTGTGATGATCTCGACGGATTAGATCACTACCGCCGGAGTATACTGTATTATTCTTCCTTCAAAGTCTGGTGGATAGAGAATTTGCCTCCCACCGCTACTCCTTCGCCTGCATTATGAGGGCCCCGTTAAGCGAAACGAGCCCCGACCTAATCCTTCCATCAAATTACGAGAGAGGATAATAGAGCATTAAATTGACGATTTTGAAACGCTGCAGTAATTCCGCCGTTGTAGACCCCTCGTGTTGCGGTAGCTGACCACTTTTGGTTTATTATTCTTGGGATAATACACCTACGTAATCGCGACGGAGGTCGAAAATTCCGATCGGCCTCAAAATTTGACATTATCCGATTACGACACAAAGATTCCAAAAACGAAATGTCCGAGCCGGTTTGGGCAGCAGGATTTTTTTTTTTTTTTAAATCTGAAAATTTGACAAAATACTCGGTTTACCATCTATAGTTGTACCTACCCGCAAGATTTTCAGCGCTCTATGGAGCTAAAAAGGGGTTTCGACAATCGGGACGAGTTAGGAGTCGTTTTCGAAGTATTTTGGACGTATAATCCATTTTTAGTAGTCCCAAAACCGTGGGGATCTGTTGGGCTCTCATGGGGCTACAAAATTTTTAGTATCATTTAATGTGATATTTGAAGGATCCTAGGAGGTCAATTATTTCCCGAGAAAATCCGAGAACCCTAATAATCCACAATTATGTCATTAATTATGTTAATTAAGGGTGTATATCGAAGGAAAGAATGTCGATATATACATTTTAAACCTACTATCGATTCTGACGTGCAAAATATCGATTCCATTTGGGCCCATAGTAAAAATGAAACAAACGGGCTTTGGAGCAAAGCATGACAAAGTTTTCCACTGCAACTTAGGAACTATATAGTTCTTATATAGTTAGTTGCTATATAGCAAGTGTATGTCACCTCCTGAAAGGAACTACTGCACCAGGAGCTTCGGAAGCAGGAGGTTGAGGCCAATCCATGCTGGCAGTGCATTCAGGATACGAGCCAGGGTACCTGCAGCTATAGCTGCACTGTAGTACAATGCGAAGATCCAGGCCAAGGTGGGAGGAGGTGAGAGTGAGGAGAAAAAGGCAAACTGATCCATGGTTGAATCGTTGCAGCTGCAAGATGGTGCCTGTTGAAGTGTTAGAGAGAGCAGAGATTGAATTGGAGTAATTTTTATTAGGTATTCGGAATCGCGTAATATCAGATTTTGAATTTAATTTTTCTCTTCCCGGGTTGAGATTTATTTTCTGAGCGATAATTTTTCGCTCAGAAAATACAATTCAATTTTAGAGCAATTTTTTTTTTTTTTTTTTTTTTTTCGCTCAAAATGAAACTCAACCAAGTTAAACTCTCCTATTTCACTATTAAAGACTAGAGATATATCCTATAGGAAACTTGAAGGGCTTTCCAACGGTATGATCAGATTTGATTTTTCATAGCGAAATAAGGGAGTTTAACGTGGTTGAGTTTTATTTTGAGCAAAAAAATCGCTCAGAAGTTGAGTTTTATTTTCTGAGCGAAAAAATGTCGTTCAGAAAAAAAAAAATCTCAACCCGGGGAGCGAAAAAATAAAACTCAAAATCGAACCGAATGTCGAATCGAACTAATAAAAATTACTCCAATTCAATCCTGAGGGGGAGTCCAAATTGTAAGGCGAGAAGACTGCAAGTGTTTCTTCCGGTGAGCTTATAACTGGTGACTCTTTATAAAGAGTCACCAGTGAGGACAATTGACACATTCGCATCCCTCGCGTCAACGCAGGGTTGTTTTGGACCATGTTATTCTCCGATGTCCTCTAAAGGATATTATACCGCCAACGCGGTTTCAGCCCCCCCCCCCCCCCCCCCATTGCAGTACAGACTAAAAAGAATAATCGTATTCTGGTTCCTTTGAGGGGGCAACCATAACTGAATTCCATGAACCTTCGGAGCATCTATTCTCTCACCAAGACTTCAAACAGCCACAGGGGATCTGCCTGACCCTCACCCTCCAGTTCAGGCTGACGTTCACCGAACTTGTTCCTTTTTTCCCCTCCATGGAAGCCAAGGTTTCACGGGGGTAAGACCGGACTTTCCGCCACCTACTTGCTAACTACCACTGTTATGATCGAGAGAGAGAACTGGTGGAATACCTAGAAGTCATTCGGCCATATTAAAATTTTTATAAATGTATGTTAAATTTACATGAACACCCACACACAACTAACGCTTCTGGTAGGCCTAATTTGAAAAGTAGACACATGGTCAGCGGACCCACAAAATTTGTGTTATTTAAACCGCAGCCCCTGGGTCATCAGACCTTCTTCTTTTCTGGGTGCCGTAGACGTAGACCATCCGTAGGCGACCAATCCGATTCTCCTCATACAGATGGGGTCCGCTCAATAGCACCGTGTTTGAGAGTGGCTCATGAATACCCGTCCAGCGGTGGATGTCACGGAGCCACGAAAGCTGCTTTCGACCAATTCCTCTTCTATCCTCAATTTTTCCTTCCAGAACCAAGCGCAGGAAAACGTTGCGGTTTCCTCTGAATAAGTGCCACAAGTAGCCGGTTCTGAAGAGCTCCCAATCCACAAGCCCAGCAGTGCTGGGCCAGCACGCTGAACTACCTCAGTGTTGAGGTACATCAGAAGAACCCGGTGCGTCCATGAAATCCGTATCATTCGCCGAAGCCACCACATTTCGAATTCGAAAGCCTCTCAACGGTTGATTGAGGCTGGCTTATATGTCCATGTCTCGACTCCATAGGGAAGGACAGACCATGTGTCAGTTATTTTGGGATTAGGGCTAAGAACGGGAAAACTACTTCATTTGACGAGCTTTCGAGCAGTATGTGTTCTTCAACGTGATACTCCCTTGGTTGGTACCTTTAATAATTGACTTATTAGCTAATAAAGAGGAAAAGACCTACATCAACTTATTCCTGATCGTTGTTTCAAAATGCACTGAGAGAGGACTCTCACTTCACCAAACAACAATTTACTACGATTTCGAAATCGGTACAACGAATGCGCTGCCAAGATTGTTTGGATAAATGGAGCTATTATAACTATTTATAAAGGGTGCAAATTTCATGTTACTCAGAGCTGATGGAAGAAAGTCCAAAAGGTGGGCCTCACCAACGACTGCTAAGAACGCACAGAAATAGGTAGGTAGGTAAACTCTTGGAATGCACTTTCGAAATGCCTAATTTATGACATGAAGAAGTTTAAAATTGTTTCATCGAGGATTTCATGGCATAAACGACTACTTTAAAAAAGTGATTTCATGGGCGGACGGATGGCGGAAGAGCATGCAACGCGATGAAGAACCGCGTAAGTACATTGTAAACACTTGAGGATGAACCCCCTCAGGAATTCAGAGGAGTATTATAATGAAAATAATAACCCCAAACGAATCCATAGATACGGCCTGTTTCAATATTTGGAGGCAAATTTAGACAGTAGGATTGAGAGCGGTCAACAGACCAACCGGATGGGAGCTGGTGAGCGCTGCCCCAAATCCAATCGAGATTGACCCGCTAGGAGAAATGAGCAAATTTATCATAAAGTGAGCGTGGGCGGTCCCTCCTTTTTTCCCCTCTTCTGACCGGTAGGTTAACCCAGCAAAACTGTAATTTACATTAAATTAACCGCTGCCTTCTACAAATGTTCAGATTTGATCGTATTGATGGATCGTAAAACCCAATCACACGCTCCCGCTGGTTGTTTCGCATTCAACTCATGCCCTTCAATCGATGACGATCCACAAGGTATCACTAAAGCGGAGAGGCCTTGACGAGGACGTAAAGAAGGATCCGCAGTCTCAGAATACAGAGCGGAACTGAAATGCATCAACTATGCAACAATTATTCACAATGCATTGATACAATGTTTCACGACACCTTAAAACTACGAGAGAAATTCGAGCAATCGAGCAAAGTGGAGTCTGTATACGACGACTATTAACCTACTATTCATTTTATGGGATTGTTATATCTCTTGTTCTGTATAATCCACGCCGATTCCAAACATCGAACTGCCTACATGACGCAACGGCCAGTGGCGGCTCTCCAGGTGAGGCAAGTGAGGTGGCGCCACACTAAGTGTGATCAAGTCTTGATCATCCACCTTCTATCAATTCAGTATTTTCAGATCCCTATAAATGGGAGTAAACTGCTTCCTTCAGACAACAAACTTTTTGCAATTCAGGCAGTACAGGCAATACCTACAGCCTAACTTACCGCATGAATTAAATTTGAAGTAGTAACTAGTGTGGTGGACGGGGAATGGACTTCCTGACAAAAGTAATTCGAGGCGAGGACATAGTAGTAGTAGGTACGCGTCGCCTCTATTTTCTTTCTCTCTCCCCCAAGCCTCTCCACTCCCTGAGTCTTTCTCACTTTCAATTTCAAGACTGTCGTTTTCGTATTTGGTTTAAAAAATGTCATTGTCTTCGAATGATTTTGTTCGTTTGTTGCTGGAAACCCCTTCCTCTCATTGGCGAATAATAACATAAATCGCCTCATGTTGTCAGGCCATCCAGAGCCTTGGGTGTGGCCGTGGGAGGGGGGCTTCCCTCCAAGACTTTTGGGAACACAAAAATAATTGTGCAGGACTTATTTATTGGAAAAATTGAATGCGTAGGACCTACGCTGTAGGTAGGGGCATGGAAAGGTATTATTGGGATTTGGAAACACTAGCATTGACAGGGGGGCCTCGCTTCGCTCGGCCTCTAACCCCTACTGCTTTTGTCACCATGGACTGCCATTATTGGGTTCATTTTCTACCTAAAATAAAAAGTTCAAATTAAACTAAAATCAGGAAAAATAATACCTTTTCCAACCAAACCACACCCTACTCAGTAGTTTTACTAGGTCCTGAATGCATTATAATATTGATAATAATGAGGTTTTAGAGAGCAACCGGACACCTTCCACTTTCAATGAAGACTGAAGAAAAACAAGGAACCCTGAGGTTAGAAAACTGGTCATCCAGGTCACGCCCGATTCCACTGAGGATTGAGTGCAGGTTATTGTAGTTTCATTGCAAGGATCAAGGGAGGAGGAAACTAGATCGTATCCATATATAAGTAAAACTCTTGGAGGTGGGCAACCATTGGATCTTTCACCCTGGATAAAAATCGTCATGCATTCAAGGAAGAATCCAACTTGAAGTCACAGCAGAGGAGACAATAACGTATAACAAAAGGCAAGCTTAAGAGCTGCCTACATGGAATTGCTGTCGTCCTGGTCACTCCCGATTCCACTGAGCTTCGCACTCAAACTCCCTGTAGTTGCTGCCTTGACTGTACTGGACTTCAGTTTTATCAGCTCCAGCCCCCCTCTTTGAGCAGCAACCTTCACCACCTTGTGATGTGTACATAAATGTAACAACCCTGTATCAAAACCCAAACCCCTCTTCCTATCCCAACAACCGCAGCCCTTCCCCTTCCATCACGACTACAATAATTTCCTTCAATAGAGGAATCTCGTAAAAAACCTACTTTGGATCCTCCTCCGCAACGGATCAGTAAGATTTAATTTACCATTTTTGTCATTATTCTGTTTTGTTCAGAGAACGTGTTTGTTAATTTCTTAATGCATTAATTTATCAATTTCTTAACTTTTCTTCCTATCGAGGCATTGAGATAGGATAGGGATCGACTTAAATCACAATTAAACTTCCAGGTAAGTCCTTGTGGGGGGGGGGGGTGAATACCCATCCTCGCAATCTTCAGCTTTACTGACAAGTCCGCCACCAAAGGGTTATGGTCAGTCAGAGGCTATGTGGACACCCGTTCGACACAATTTCTGAACCTTCTATTCACGAGAGTATAGTCAATTTGGTTCCGTGCTCCTGAAGGAGATTGCCATGTATACAGCTGGCGTTTGTGGAGCTTGAACCAAGTGTAGGCCACCACCAAACCTGTACCCATACACATCTGGTGCAACCTGTCCCCAGGCTAATTACATTGGCCCAAACCACAGTCCCCCATGATGTCCAAGCGACGATTTGGCCGCAGTCCACTGAGTGTAGATTCAATGGAATCATATTCGGTCAATGGGCTCACCTACCAGTAACCTCAAACATATCTTAGTGGGGATAAGGATGACTCAAACTCAATTTTAGCATTCATAAATTTTATTAGTAGAACATCTGTCTTCAATCCTACATTAGTTATTCCAATTCCCAGCAGTCACCATTACATATCTAGGTAGGTACCTACTTAGGTACACCAATATTCATAAAAATGAATAATTAATGAGTTGGAATTATTCAAACGAAAAAAATGATTTGCTCTGAAGTCGAAAAAACAAATCACAACTACAAATTATTCATACACGTTAGATAACTATGTCATAAATTGTAGATCATCGACTAGCATGGAACAATTTCATCATTTTTAATCACCGACAGTTCTAAATGTTCTAAATAAGAACTTCTAACGCACTCTTTTAGTCTCCCCATACATTTTTATATAGAAACAGGTTTCAAATAAACGGAGAAGTCCGGAGAAACAAAAAAAAAACTATTCAGGCAAATGCCTTCCTCAGAGAGACAAATTTATATACACACATATGTACATTGGAACATAAACTGGCCAACTACCTGAACTAGGTTTCACTATAAAAAATATTCAATAGGTTCGATAGGTTAATTTCATCGCCTAATTTTTTAAATATTAAACAAGCACTTTTCCATTAAGAGAGTAATAAGATATTGAGGCACACAGGGAAAATGTTTCAACTGATCACTTTTTTCATTATCGGAGCAAAGGTGCCGAAAGCTCGGCGATAAGGCGATTCGAGTGACTTCCACCCCAATGAGGACAATTTGACTTGCTGAAATTGGGTTATTCAATTCAATTCAATTTATTCACAAATGTTTACAGATATACATTTAAAATTCGTTCGTATTATGGTATTGTATGTAGGCGAGTCCACATGAGGCTGGTTCGAAATGACGTCGACACATTCGGCAAGGCAGGAGGGTGGAATGATAGTGTCGGAGATGGAGAGGTGCGGCCGACCAGGCACATCTAGATATGGTGAGATGCGGGCCGCCAGTGAGACGCGTTAGTCCGGGAAATCAGACCCATGGTGTCTCATATGGCTCATATGAGACACCATGAGGAGGTAGGATGAATCCGGTATCCCAAAAAATGTTGTTTCTCGCCCCGAGACTTGTCAAAAAACGCCAAATCAGATACAAGAAAAACTCAGCCGTAAAAAATTATGAAAAATGTCAAAACACGGTTATTTTTGCAAAACATTAAAGCTGAACAACATGAAAATTTTGAAGCAGTTTATACAGATGGGTACGGTTGAGTCCAGGATGAATTTGCTAGCGTGAACGCTTTTGCATGTGTTAGTTGTCCCATTGGTCGAAGATGAATGTTGAAGTCAACTGAGTGACGGAAGTAGTGAATCAGGCGAAGTTCAACCCTCAAACACGTTATCCGTAAACTAAACTATTTGTTAGAATCGGAATCAAACTGTGAACCCTTCAAAAATGATAATTGTTCCAACTTATGGCAACTGATCGAACGGCAAAAAGATGAAGTAGCCCTACTCCTATCGAGTATTGCGTTTGGACTAAAACATTGTCTTAAGGCCTGAAGTTATGAGAGTCTGCCCCTAGCATTGAAGCATGGAGAGTTAGCGCTGAGACCCGACAAGAATTGCCTAAGGCCAGACTCTCCTCCTGAAGTTTCATGGTGGTAGAGCAGGCCGCACCTCACCATCACTCCCGGACCGCACCTCACTATCATAAAAAAGTCACTTAACTAAGCCAGCCGGTTCTCACTATCTTCCAATAGTGTGGAAGCGCCTTCATGCTAATTACCGATATTTATCGAATTATTAAACGGTGAGGTCCTCACTAGACACGTCCATTTAAGATGACATTGAAGTTATGAAATTGCCCGCAAATAAATCGACCTGCTCTATGAAGGCTGCACACGTAAGGGGAAATCTTTCGGGAAGCCTCAGCGTAAACACAAAAGGGTCTACGGTGAAAATTTAATGTGTCTGAGTCGGGTATAGTAGGAGTGTACCCAGCCTGCGCTCACCTAGGAACGAGTGTCCCCACTAATGATACGCACAAGTGTCCCCAGGTGGTAATCTTACTCTTGAGTGTCCCTGCTACTTTGTATGATTGTTCCCAAGTGGTAGGTGTGCCCCCGCTACTTTTGTTACGAGTGGTAGGTACATGAATAGATGGTTACACGGCCTACCTTGTGAGGAGGGGTCATCTTTACTCTAGGGTACTTCTAAAAGCCGAAATCAAGTAGAAGGGGTGTGAGGCCAGGTGGGAGAGGTCGGGGGTTTGCTGGCTTTAGCCCCTTGTCTACTAGGAGGAGGAGTCATATTTATGCAAGGGTACTTCTAGATGTCGAAAAAATCTTAAATTGGTCTTAAAAATTTCAGATCGGAGGAGCATGGTACGAGAAAAGCCTGAAACCACCAAAACGTTGCTCCACGTGACGCATCTAAGCTCCAAAAGTCGTCGAACACATTATCACCCAAAGACCGTGTGCCAACCAGGATCACGTGCGTTCAAAGTCTAATTTCGATCAGGTGCGCATAATATGCGCACCTGATCGAAATACAACATATTATGTTGTTCAAGTTCAATTCGTGGCCACTCATAATTTTCACGCAGTTTGGACTCCCGCTGAGGCGGGGACACTCCTACCATTTCACTAATTACCTTGGTCCCTCCTTTCACTATTCTGGGGACACTAGTGCCGTCCACTGTCTAGTTTAAGTGTGTTGGAGGAGTCGCTAGTGTAGGATTTGATATGGTATAAGTCCGGGAGTGCCCCGAATGAGTTTGTCGGTCTACTGTTACAGTCTCAGAGGAGTTGAAAGCAAGGACTTGAGAATAACACCCCAGGGTTGTTTATTCCGCTGGAATCCGCTTTAGTCCTCAGAGATGATTTCATTGGTTCCCATGGGTTCCAGTGATTCGGTTTGAGGATTTCTTCCTTATAAGCGGAGAAGCATCTGATTTTGAGGGTTCCCAGAAGCAGGAAGAGAGCAATTCTTGTCAAACCCCAGTACTGTCGGGGTGGCGACATCTAGCGGAGGACTGAGGGTAACTCAACTCGGGCATCCATGTAATCCAAGGGGACCACACTAAAGCCAAATTGGTTCACAGGCACTCCACCCCAAAGTCACGCGAAGCTCACAAATCTTGACCCAGACGATATCCAAACCCATCATGTCAGCTATGATACCATTTCAAACTGCCCGCTCCCACAGCCATCCTCACTCTTGTTCCACCCAAGGATCAATTCGCCAACATCAGGGAGCACTATTCCAAGCTCCCTGCTACTGTCCAACCAGCATCAGCGGACCGGTACATCCCTGAACCCTCCACCAACGCCCAGTAGACGCCCATCGACCACTGGCCCATCGCCCCAGGATTGGAGGAAGGGTCCACTGGGAGCGCAGTCTGGGGACATAGCACACAGACGGCTCCAGGATGGGTAACAGGAACGACACGGGAACGAAAGTTCAGCAGCTCAGGTGGGAATGCGCCAATTCGCAGGGCAGGTGGGCTACAGTATACCAGGCTATAAAGTGTGTATGGCAGAGAGTGAGAGGAAGGCCCACGAAGCCGCATATCCACATATCGGATATCAAGCTGCTCTGAAGTCACTAGCGAGAACGTCCAACTTCCAATTCGAAACCGGTACTGGGTTGCTGGGAGGCCATCAGGCGCAACAAGGAAACAAGGAATGGGATTTGAGAAATAAAGGAGTAAACAAAGAGCCATGAAATAAAAACGCTGCAAATTTTACACGCGGGTTTATTATTCTTTGATATCGGTTACTTGTGCAGAAATTTAATTCTGTCAATGAAAAAAATTTTTAAAAAATTTTTTGTTTGGATTTTTATATTTCAAAAAAAATTTTTGGATTTTTTTTTTTTTTTAAATTTTTGTTGGTTTTTACTTGAAAAATATTTGACCTCCTGGACCCATCAAAAATCTCATTTGTAGACCCATGAAAGCCCTATAGATCGCAACAGTGAAATCGGATCGTTGCGGGACCCCAAAAAATGGATTCTACTTCCAAAAATACTTCGAAAACGACACCTGACTCGATCCCACAGCCAAAAGCCTTCAAAAAAACCCTCCCGTAGCCCCATAACGCCCCACGGGTTTGGGCGACCGGGCTGAAAACCTTGCGGGCACAACTAGACGGTAAACCGAGTATTTTGTCAAAATTTCAGATAAATCTGAAATCTAAATAAGATAAATATTTTAAATTTAAAAAAAAAAAATCCTACTGCCCGGACGGCGTACGGCGGACGGACATTTCGGTTTTGGAATCTAGACCTCTTGAAATGGATAATGTCAAATTTTGAGGCCGATCGGAGTCGTCGACCTCCGTCGCAAAAACATAGGTGTATTATTCCAAGAATAATAAACCAAAACGAAAAAAGTAGGTGTTTTGGTAGCCAAATAAGTTCGCAAACTCTCAATAACATTGCTTCAAATTTTTGCCACACATCAAAAATGGAGAACTCTTAACCCATTTCTCAAAACGCAGGTATGCTAACCTGTACAAAAAATAATTCCCTGCACCCTTAAGGGGCCTTATTTTCCGGATATCCTTCTACGAGTACCTGTGTACGTCGGGAAATTTTGCGAGCTCAAAATGAACAATAGGTACTGTGTATCGGGTGACGTTTGTTTTACCGGAACGTGTTCACAGGCACCGAAAACATTAAATGTTTCTCCTTTCTCCAATGTGTTGGCTGTTTCCCCTTTCGTGTCTGCCTCTATGTATGTACTTACCTCCAGCACCATAACAGCTCCTTGATGCCGGATGATACGCAAAACGTAAGAGAGAAACATCAGAAGTTACTTACGTACAGATTATGTTACATTTCACGAGTATAATCATAATGAATATTTTAAAATTATTTATATGAACGTATCACTCATATTAACGTTGTATTGAAGTTTCGGTCATTCCACGAAAATGTACATTACAGCGCTTAAAGCTCGTCCACAATACCGAATGAGGCAAACCAGCACATTGAATTCAGGAAACGTGATCGAAGAAACCCAAACCGACTTGAAGCAGTGTGGACCGCATGGCTTCAGTTCTGTCGACTTGGCATTTTTTGGGGCGTCAAGCCGAACCAATCACGAATTCAATGAGCCGCCCGGCCTCATTCAGTGGACGTGCCTTTGCAGTGCGGGAGATACCAATCTGGAAATATCCTAACCGGAATATGACAAAATGCTATCGATATTAAAAATAACAATTTGTATTTAAATTAT
Source organism: Pilophorus perplexus (assembly GCA_955831195.1). NCBI lineage: Eukaryota > Metazoa > Arthropoda > Insecta > Hemiptera > Miridae > Pilophorus > Pilophorus perplexus. The sequence continues at coordinate 17,176,642 of OY037008.1, forward strand.
CGAGCTACTTATAATATGCAGGAAACGTTTTGCGTTGAGTTGGTCGTAGCCCGTCACCAGAATGGGCAGTCGAAAATTTCGACATTTAATGTCATTGCTTCAAACCAGAGTCCCAGAGCAGGCAGTGCAACAACGAATCCTTCAATTTGAGGAAGACCGGGAGATTCGGAATTTTCTGAATCAGTTTGCAGTTTAACGGCGTTTCTTCTGTCCAAAGACTACAGTAAGATCAGAAAGTCCTAGTTTTTTCTCTCAAGTAGTTGAACTGAAGGATGCGTACCTACGTTGCTCCCTGAACGCCCCGGAACTCTGGTTCCCCAAAAACGTTTTTTAGCCTTTGTGGCAGAGGCTTCTTTGGTACTATTGTCGAAGAGAACTGACCCGTGGGTAAACGAAGGTTCGTTTTCCAAGATTATCGTTATGTGAGAGCAGCTAGTTTCGTAGATCCCCCCATGCAGCCTGTGCAGGGTAGGTGATTATCAGCGCGCAGTCCCCAAGAAGGCGTGGTCTTGTCAGTCTGGAAAGAAGTATTGCAAAAAAAACCTTAGAAAGAAAATTTTTTAAAAGTAAGCGACAAAGAAGTTCACCGTTTCCTCAGTTAACACAGTGAATCGTGCACATTGTGCTGCCTTCAGTTTCGTCCAAAAAAATCCATAAACAATCGGCGTAGGTTAAACACAGTTTCGCGAGCTATTTCAAAATAGTAACTGTTGAAATAGCTCGGCTAATGGGCGATGGCAAATACCGCGAGCGTAATCTGCTTGAGAAGGGGACCCCGGATTAAAGGGGCTCGAGTCTGATGTAAATACCGCGAACGAGAAGTTTGGACCGATGGGTTAAGCGTTGTAAATTTATACGCATTTATACGCATTTTTTTGCAATATGCGTCGAAAGTGAAAACCTTCGGTAGTCTTGGAAGCAAATTGCAGAAAAGCAGAATCTACCGTCGCTCTACCATTGAGTTGTAATATGCTTAAAATTATTTCCAATGAATAACTGATAATATCAGTTATCATATTATGCCTGATATGATAATATCATATTATGCCTGGGTCATAATAGTTGATTGGACGATCGTCCATTCACTGTTGTATGGCTGTATCATTAGTGGGAGGCAGTGGTGCGATATTGCGATTATACTGTTAGTATCTCAGCTTATTCAACGTGGTGGAACGATGGTCTCCATCATACAAGACCACAAGGAATCTTTCCCCAGCCTCAGGGCATCTCTCTATTCTCTACTGTCCCTATGGTGCTCAGATTTGGCAAGATACCTACCTATCTATTACAGTTATTAATTTTATAGGCATACTACAACTCGTCGCAGAGTGACGGTAGATTCAGGTTTCCTGCACTTTTTCACTAAAAATGGTCTATTAAATAGACCATTTCATCGCTACGCTGATCCTCGAAGAAGGTATTTTCAACGCTTATGTATAAAACGCTCACCTAATTTGAAATCGAGAAATCGACACTTACTGTCTCCGGTGTCTCCAGGCAGGTCCTCTCAGCGGGTCGGAGGCCTCAAAAGCGGGTGCCACATGGCGACGGGCTTCCTCAAAGAGACCAACATCTGCGACCAGTGCGACAGAGCTTTCCCTTGAGCCTGACATCCAACAATCACGTGACCGACGGTCTTACCAGTCGCCAACTCATCTCCTACGGACACCCTCAGTTCCACGCACTGAAAAGTACCGTGAGTTCAAGCGGTTCAGTTCATTTTGGTAGAAAAGAAATCATTCTGGAATCGTTTTTTCAGGTTCAATAGTGAACCAATATGTCCAGCAAAAATTGTAGTGGAGTCGTACATGCAACATTGAATAATACCTGAAGTAGATTGTTTGGAACACTGAATATCATTGCTTCGTTGAAAATAGGGCACGGCTCTCCTCGTTTGGCTTGAGTTTTCTTTTTATGCACTTTCTTTCCATTCTTGAGAAGATATACCTGTGGAAGAAAATATATAGGTAATATAATTCCAGTCTGCACTGACTGACCACACAATGGTAGGTCGAATTAAGTGGGGCATTGCGATCCACTCCCGATGGGATCGACACCCGTTTTGGACAAAATTAAAACGGCGGTCGACTCTCGAGCACAAAATTTCAGTTCAGAAGGACCAGCTTTGCAAGCCTTGGATAGCCCTCTAAAGCGTGCAGATCATCCTGGCAAGCCTCAAAACTCCCAAGCCAGCTTGGGACAACTTGATTAGCTCTTTAAAGTTTGTATTCATTTTGGCCAGCCCTTAAAACCCTTAGCCGGCTAGGGGCCAGCTTTGCAAGCCTTGGACGGGTCTAGAAAGCGTTGATGCCGTCCTGACAAGCCTTGGACCCCCCTAGCTAGCTTGGGAGCATCTTGAAATGCCGTGGAAACCCTTGGCGAGCTTAAGACCAGCGTAGCAGGCCTTGGACAGCTCTGGAAAGCTTGGGACCATCTTTGCAGGCTGGAAAGTTCGGGAAGCAAGATAATAATCTTCACCTCTTTATCAACCCGAGGGGGGAGTGGAACACCGCCAGGGATTGGAGGTGCTGTTCCATTTTTTTGGAGCAGATCGCACTAACCTTTTAGCAGCGATCGAATCCCTTCACTTTTCTCGTCCGACCGGAGTCGATCCCACTGCCCCCAAATTAAGGTAACTTGTGTTTTTTTTTTTTTTTTTTTTTTTTTTTTTTTTTTTTTTTTTTTATGATTTACCTTCACAAATGGGTCCCCCGAAGGTCCTATGAACTGAAGGTTGCGGGCCTTGACGACCACGACTGTCAACCTTTCCGCTGTCGGTAAGTAACTCAGGGAGAACAGAATCTCTCCTAAGCTGCTTTCCTTCTGTAGTAAGAAAAATATTCAGGTTTATTCAAGTTTTGAGAAGCGCTACCACTATTAGTAACTCATTTTTTACCAGGTCAGATGACAGAAGAGTGAGCCACGTGGTGACGGGCTGCCGCGTGTGAGGGAGATCCGCCAGATGGAGCTGAGCACCACCAAGCAGGCTGTTTTGATCTCTGCCTGCCAGGTACACGTGGAACATCAGAGAACTCCTGCACAAGTCTGTCACTTCCAGTCCAAACAGGAATTTTTCCTTGTACGAAGGACTTCTGCTACTCCGATACACCTGTGGATTTGATCAAGTGGTTATGACAAGATTTCACAAAATGTATGCGCTAGGATGCAGGTAGGATTTACGTCGAAAACCCTCACAGGGTAACAGCACTTGTTTCACTACGGCAGCCACCAACATCTTGGCCTCTTGGTTGGGAATTGGGATCGCCTCCTTCCATTTCATGAAGTAGTCGCATCCAACAAGTTGGTAGTTTCCTGGCGAAAAAATTTTCTAGTATGGACCTTGAATAACGATTCCCATGCTTCCAAAGGGTTCTGCTACCAGCATTTGTCGGAAGAAAAGAAGCTTGTTGCTACCGGGAATCGCAACGCAGCCAATGCAAGGGGAACGAACGCCTTGTAGCAATAAGGGCGGGAAACATACTTGCTCCAGTCCTCCTTTACGTCGGGGAACACCTCAGCTTCCAGGACAGCCGGCTCCACCTCAAAATGCCAGGAAGCCCCGAAGCACGTGCCTCACCGAACACGTAACACACAGCCGCGGTTGGCCAGTGCTAGTCAATGGAGGTTTGCAGAGAAGTCCCCGAGACCCGATAGAAGCTGGCTGGTCAAAGTCATCTCCATCCGCCGAGCCACTGACCGTAGGAACTCCAAAGTGAGCCTACCAGAGCAATCGGCAGCCCAATCCTCCTGCCACTGGGACGATGAAAGTTGGGGTTGAAGCACTTTTTTTAAGAATTAGAATTCAAGTTCTTTAGTTCGGAGAAGCTTTGGATAATAGATGCGGTTAAAAAACGACTGAAACTTATTCATACTACCACCAAGGTGGTTTGCTTTTCCAAAAGAGGAGGAATGGATGTAAACCGTGAATATGTCGTGGGCGAGAACAGGATCAGAGGGGCAAATGAATATACATACCTTGGAATACCGTTCAGCTCTTCCGGCGTTTTCTATAAGACGGCGAAAAATTATAAGTCAAAAGCGCTAGCTGCCTGGGGAACCGCGAGACAAATCTTAGTCAAGGGAAAAGTCCAAAACTGGGACTCAATATTGAGGGCGTCAGAGCAATACCCCACATCGTCATTTTTGGCGAAAATGAGTTTGGGATACCGTTGGACGCGTCCTCTCGTGACGAATTGATCAAACTAATAGTTCCATGAAAAAATCGATAGGCAGCGCGTAAATCGTCTCTAAGTAAATCGTCATGACGACAGTAATAGCCCACATCGTCATCTGAGTCAGGTGTTTTCTAGTCCTGAAAAGTTGTCCAAATGACGATGTGGGGTATTGCTCTTTTCAGTTTTTTTCTTCTCCTGAAAAGTTGTCCAAATGACGATGTGGGGTATTGCTCTGACGCCCTCGATATGCCGAATCGAGGACGCACTCGTTGAGTCTGTGTTATTTTATAACACCGAGATCTGGAGCCTAAGGTACTTGGACGAAATTGAAACAATTAAATCCAGATTCATTAAAAGTTCCCTAATGCTCCCAAGAAGCACGCCTGGCTACCTCCTGAGGGTTGATACTGGCCGCGACAGACTGAGAGCCAAAATTTTCGACCGAGTTTTAGGATGGCGCCTGATAGATGTCCAAGGATCTGTCTGGATCAACTAATGAGCACGGTGAGCCGAGGTACGAGCCTTTACAAGTACAACTGGGCTGCTCAGGTGAAGGAAATGATGCGAGATTGGATGCGGTGCCATCTGGGAGAGGCTGGACTGCGAGGAACTACGCAAACGCCGGAAAGAAATGGTCACTACCTATCAAACTAAATGGATCTACGAGGACATCGCGAGAGTCTATAGCTCAACATACAGTTATTACTGTAAACTGGTGTTCAACTGTTTTTTCACGGAGCCCTACCTGAACTCGGACACCCACATAAGAGAAAAACGAATCCTGGCGCAACTATCCTGAGACTAGCAAAATTTGCTAGTTGTATTTAATACACCTAATAATATTATGTTGAAAGTTTGGGTGAGAGGAGAGGGATATGAGATTGACAATAGGAAAACATGCCTGATGTGTAATTGGAACGTCACGGAGTCGCTTCATCATGTGTTTTGCGATTGCCCTGAACTGTCGCAACAAAGGCTCAGGTACTTTGGAACAAAGGCGGTTGAGTCATGAACATTTCTGGAAAAATCTTGTCAGGCAGAGATGATGGGGAGACGAAGATGGTCACTTCTTTCCTGATTGTATATATTTATAAACGTAGGTTAAAATGTAGACTATTAGAAGAAGCAGGATTTGAGGTATAGCCTGTTTTTGATATAATATGGGAGTGTGATTTAGGTCGGTTCTTTGAGTTTTCTTTTCTGTTTGTCCTAAGGATAACATGTAATGTAAGACAAAGGAAAAATTATTATTATGTTAACATAATAATAATTTTAACATTGTTAAGTAATAACGTAAGGTAAGAAGAAATTACGATTTTTTTCAAATAATAGAAAAATATAAGACATTCGTTGCACTTAAAATTAATATTTAAAATCATGTAAAACTGGGCGTGGCCCGTGCGTTGAATAGGCAAAATTGCCTTGTCAATAAAGATTATTTGATTGATTGATTGATTGATGGATTATTCATACTAATGTACTAAGACTGGAAAAAGTGCTTTCACAATTTTAACCCGTTCATGTCGAATTTTTGATACCTTAACACTACTGTGAAACGTAAATAAGTAAGTGTAAATAGGTACCTACTAGAATTTGTGAAAAAAAAAAAAAAAAAAAAAAAAAAAAAAAAAAACTAAATAATAAAAATGAAGAAATGGAAAACTTCATTTTCCCTCTTTACAATACACGCAATCCAAAGCTTCAGGAACCTCTCAGAGACCATAGAATTTATTATTTAATCATTTCCGCCACTTTTTGACCCCAATGGTCCTTTGGCTCCACTGTGCGGCCACTGGGCAGCTTCCAACTCAACTGGTGACATTTCGGTGAGGAACCGAACTTCCTCTCCGGACACAATCCCATAGGACCGGGTAACCGTAACAAGACCCGAATGTCGGCGGTCAACCCTAATAATGGAGACGGGCCTTCGCCAATATCACGACGTGGGATTACCTATCGACCAGCTGCAACATTATTTTGGACCAGCCTAAATGACAGTTCCCCACTTACTTTCCGAAAGCCGAACCCATGGCTACACACCAGTGACTCCGCTAGTGGACCCTTCCCACCTGCCACCCGCTACAACAGCTCACAGAAGCATATCAGAAACTCAGTAGGTACCTACCTACTCTTTTCTATGTTGTGTTTGAGTGTCTACCAACCCCACAGCATTACAATTAGCATGCAACAACTGGTCACCTACTCTGGTTTGCATATCGGATGTTCTCGTTGGAAGGAGGTAAACGGTGACAAACGTGTCGAGGATCTGATCTTGTGATGTCATCATATCCTTGCATATTAAATCTTTGGCTTCAATCACATTCACCACGAGGTCACCGCACTCGCTAAAAAAAGGCAAAAGCAGCAAGCAAAATTCAATAGAAGCAAAAGGCAGTAAAATTCAATTGTAGGTAAGGTTCAAATATTCACTGCCGACAACCTCCCTCAATCGGCTCTTTGAGAAAGTCGAAATTCATCATTTCTAACAACATAGGTATTCGGATTCAGCACCCTTTAAACCCCCAGCCCGATCGGTCAAGACTAGGGGTACAATATAGTAGGTAGTAAAAAACGGGTTTTTGAGGTGGTTAGCAGCAGAGGAGTCATTTCTCACCCTAGCCACCTCATTGGATTAGACCTCTGCACCGTCGGCAAAAACCACACCGAAACGGTTTTTTTTTGTTTTTTTTTTCGCAAATAGGGCACGTGGCGTTTTATTTTCAAGAATTTTTTAGCGCTTCGATTGGACCCACATCTCTACGTACACTAATAAGCGAGAAGACTGGGAAAACGTGGAAATCAGAGAAGAGGAAAAGCGGGAGCGGGACTGGGACTGGAAGCAGTGAGTATGAGTTCCCAATGGCAGCCTCTGATTGGCCCTGCAAGAAGTGCAGCCCACCACTTCTCGCCCCCTATTTTCCTATGTCAAACCATTGAACTGCACTTCTCATCGAGCGCTTCCCAGTCTGAGCAGTTCCCATTCCCTTAGCTTACAGGATCTGTTCAGTCAACATACCTGTCATAGTCGATGCCTACGCAGAGGTAACCAGCTACATTCGGTTCGACGAGGTCCGTCGCTATCACTGATGTGTCAGAACTGACTGACTCGCAAGATATTGCCCGGGCCAGCACTGGCACCCCCACCTCAGGACCCTCATCTTGTATCTGCGTGAGGAGAAGAGAGAAAATTACACAAATGAACCCATTTTTGAGAAAATAGGAAAATATGGGGTGGCTCGAGGTTTTGGACCCAAAACTCTTCTGTAGGCCTGCGGCAGCTTGTCAAACGCACCTGTAATCGTATGTTGGCGTTACCGAGGAGAGCAAAGCCCCAACGTACAACATTCGATCCTGAAAACTGGCTATTTTCATTTTGTTTATACGGACAAGCCCAGTTTTCTACACAATAAGTCATTCTAACGAGGGGTATAATTAAAGAACAAAAATTAAAGATATCAGAAATACAATTTATGATCAATAATAATAGTAAATGGGAGACAAGAGCAAATCAGGGGAAATTCAAGTAGGAAACGGGACCTAGGAGTTGGATTTTTTTTTTTTTTTTTTTTTTTTAATCAATAAGGGAAGAGGTCCGCTTCTTAAAAGTGGAAAGGGAAGAATCGAAGAAGTCCAGGGCAGAAGATAGGAAAAGGTTGGCATTGCGTGGAGGTCTATGTCTATAATGGTCGGTTTCTCGTATAGTTGGTGGAGAAAAACGGGACGTAAAATAATAAGGGAGAACGGGACACAATGCGAGGAGTAAGAAGGCCGATCTTGGACAGGATAGACGGGCAGTCAATTTGGTTTGTTAGTATCGTAAACATCAAGACAAGATCGGCGCAGCTACGACGTCTTTCCAGGGTGTCGAGGTGGCATCCCCAATTGAATGCGATGTAGCGATGCACCCGCTCCATCCGGTGATTACGGATTGCACAGGAAGGAGACCAGATGGTAGAGGCATACTCCAAGATCGGCAGAACGAGAGCCTCGTAAAGGGTTACTAACGCTGTGATAGGTATTCGAAGTCTCTGGTGTACCTTTTCACAAAACCAAGAGCGCGCATGACACGACCCGCTAGTGCTTCAATATGGCCTGAAAAGTTTTGTTGCTCGTCGCGTAGCATCCCTAGGTCAATCAGCTCGAGGAGCTCCACCAAAAGAGTGATCAAAAATGAGTGGTGTGGTTTTGTGGTGGTAGGTATGTGCATTACAGAGCATTTTTTAGGATTCAGAAAGAGGTGATTAACTCAAATTTTGATGAACCAATCAATCCTCTAGGTGGGCTATAGCATCTTGTAGCAACTCCCGATCCAACGAAGACTCAACGTGGCAGAAAATTTTGAGATCATCAGCAAAGAGCAAGCAACGTCCTCAGCGATCAAAAATCTTTACCAAACTGTTGTTTATGAGCAAAGAGCACAGAGGACCAAGGTGGCTGCCCGGAGGGATTCCCGAAGAAACGATGAAAGGAGGGGAGAAAGCTGACTCTACATGGACGATGAGCTGGCGATCTGTCACATAACTTCTCATCCATTCCAAAAGGGACTATGAATGCCCAAGGAGGGTAGCAGTGATTCCAATGTTCTTCTTATTCTATACAAATATAAAGCGAGTTACAGTTTCTACAGTAAAGTCTACCTGAGACACAAGGGGTCTTGGAGGCGGGGTGACGCTGGGGGCAGGGCGAAGCGGCTGTGGCGGTATGGGCCCCACAGTATTGCCTTGGGGTGTACCTGTGTTAATTGCACTCTCCGAGTCCACAGACTCAAATCTTCTAAACGACCCCGTCCAGTCCAGCCTTATATCTGATTCCGAAGACACCTAAATCAAACATATTCGAACGTTAAAAGATGACCCACCTGAAGTGACGGCAGAGCGTCGACGCAATATTGCGTGTAGTACGAAATTAGTTTACCATCAGCTCAACTTCCACTCGATGAACCGGAAGTTTGAACCAACATCATGAGATAAATGTATTACTGAAATAATGTAATAACGCGACCCACGAGACCTAAGCAACCACAGACTCTGTTTTACTCTGTGGCACAGAGTAACAGAGAATTGGGATGTTGAAAAAGTATCGATAGGTACCTACTTTTTTCCGGTATCGGCGCCGATACTTTTGGTTTATTATTCTTGGAATAATACAGGCCCGGACTGGCCCGCCGCCCTTTGGGAAATACTCATCTGCGCCCTTTGGAAAATACTAACCTGTACCCTATGGAAAAAACTAACCTGCGCCCTTAATCCGAAAACCATCAACCCAACGGTTATAATAAAAACAACTTTTATAAGTTAAAAGTCAAACTCGCGAATATCTCAAATAAATACTTAATGGTGGTACGCCAAAGGTAGATAGATACCTAGGTTCTAGATACGTAGTTCTAGCTAGGTTCTTGGCGACAACGCGACGCACAGTGGGGCGAAAACGCAAAAAAACCGCTCATAAGTCGAATTTCTGAAAGTCGAGATTTGGGCCAAGTGTTGGTAGAAAGTGGTTTGTTTGCTGTCAATGCCAATGCCAAACGGCCAATTGATGAGTAAACCATTGAGATTTTTGATCAATCATGAGCACTACTCAACGGGTGTATTTTTACCACAGATGCAAAAATATTTATGACATTTAAAATAGAAATAGGTTCATTTTCAATGGTTTTTTGCGATGGTCCAAGTGGATTTTTTTCCTTACATACAGAAGAAGTACAAAATTTGTGATTTTGCCGAGTCAGAATAATTATTTTTCTCAAGTTTGGAACTTAACAAAAAGAAGTGTATAGTGTGCATTTTTTCATTTCACTGAACAGTTTTTACGCATCCTTGCGCAGTGCGCAATGCGCACCCTAATTTCCACGATTAACAGAAGCCTCTAGGTACCAATCTAGAAACACCTCCAACAATAGTTTGCTGCAACCACCTGCAACCCTGGGCTCCTGAGCAGTACCTATTTATCTTGACAAAGTTAGGCATGTCATTTTTTGACGATAAACAAACGGTGTTGGAAGGCACTGTGAAAACAATGTCGAATTAGAATTTACGTTAAATCGTTTAGTGATTCGTAAACAACGTTTGAAATTTCAATCACGATTACCTACATAAAAGAAGCAAACTTACATTTTCTGGCAAGATGGCAAACAAATAAATTATTTTGTTTGCAATTATTTCACGATATTGCACTAATGTTTGAATATTAAATCCAAAGAAGACGTCGAACCGCTCCAAAAAATGATTCCTTTGGTAGGTACTTCAAAACACAACATGTTTTTTTCGGATATCGAATTAGACAGTTGATTCTAAATTATAAGCGCGTTTTCGCCCAATTACATATTATGAATTACCTATATTAAGAAATTATAACTGTTTCGATTTTCCCTCCAATTCTGCTCTGCAAGATAAAATCGAATAGGAAATTTGCGGTTTTGAGGATTGAAGACTACGAAACAATCTCGGAAGAGTTCTCGGACGAAGAAATTGACTTGGACGCCATAGAAGTCAGCAACGAAGAGCCCTTGCCAGAGGACGCTGAGGAGGCAGGCGAGTCAGAGGCGGTTGAGAGAGAAGACGAATTCAAGGAAGAGAAGATATAGGCAGGCGAGTCAGAGACGGTTGAGAGAGAAGACGAACTGGAAGAGAAGATAGAGGAAACCCGTACTGCAACACCGCTTGTCATACCATTCTTCAGGGAGAGAACGCTGAGCGAAAAACGTCCGACGACGCCAAGCCCGATGGTCGCGAAGAGCCAACCTCCAAGATGACAAACGACTCTGAACGCATCGTCCCCTGCAGCTCGTCAACGTCAGTCGCTTCCAAGGACGAGAACTGCAAGGAGGCCAGCGTGGATGATTTTGGCGACGATCTGCTGGGCGAACCTCAGGACTCGGAGCATGACAACTGGGTGTCATACCGCTCGAACAGGCGCCGTGGACATCGTCAAGTGGTCGTTGTCTTCGTCGTAGGCCGTCAAGTGGTCGTCGTTTTTGAAGGAGGCCAATAGGTATGCAAACGACCAGAACAGAAGAGACGCGAACGAGGTCAGGAGCTCGAGGAAGAAGCCGGACCAATGGGGAGAAGAGATGGCTGAGAACAGTTCGGCCGAAGAGCTGAGGCCATGGCCAAACGCCATCAAACGATGGTGGCGATATAGGAGGCTCAAGGAGTTGAGTGTCCTTCTTCTACGTCTTTCTCCTTCTCCTCCCAGCTGCACCGGCACAACAGGACCCTACAGGCCATTTCTTGAAGAGGAGGGAATGGTGTAGGGCGGCTCGAGTAGTTATGAGGGGTTGTTGAGTGGGCGAGAAGAAACATATGGACAGTTACTGACAAGTTGTTGTGTGTGTTAGAATTCCGTTGAGAATAAAAAGCCGTTGAGTTTACCGAATTCTTACAATATTATATTCTTCATCCTATGGTATCTTGGCCAAAAATGAATTAGCGTAACGCGAAAATCTATTATAGTATTGGTGTACAAATAATATATTACCTATATGACGGTTTTTACTGGTTTTTGCTAGGAATTTTCAAGTAACAACAAAAGGGGCTAAAATTAGTTTTTAAGTCCAATATTTTGAAAATTTTCCCCGGATTGCGCCTTTTCTTAAGTCAAAGGCCGCGCCCTTTCAGGGGTCCCAGTCCGGCCCTGGAATAATAAATGTTTTCGCGACGGAGGTCGACGACTCCGATCGGCCTCAAAATTTGACGACACAATTGTTCGTGTTTTTCCATCGATGGTCGGTTGCCGATGTTTTATGGGGCTATCGATGTTTGGCTATCGATGTATCGATATATCGACGGTTCCACCCATCGATGTTTGTCTCCATTAAATTTAATGGAGACAAACATTAAATTTTAATGTCCTCCAAAACTGAACAGAAGACCATTAAATTACAAATTTTGTGTTAGTAATTATTTCTGTATTCTTGTAAATAAATAAATAAATATTGTTGACTATTGTTGATAGCGTAATTGAATTGTTTACTATCAGATAGTAAAATTTTAAAATCTATTTAATAGATTCTATTATTATATAGTAAAAATAGATTCTCTTTTTATATTGGGCTGGTTTTATTAAAAGTAGGTATAATTAAATAATTATTATACTTTTAAATAATATTAAATATTACACTTTTTAAATTTTAAATAATATTATTTGTTACACTTTTTAATAATATACAAATTTTGTATATTATTAAAAAGACTTAGTGTAAAAAAATTTGTTAGACTGTTGTACTTACCTACACGTAACCGCTTTTTTTTACCCCGGATGAAAAAAATTTACTGGAAAATTTGTATTATTTAATAATGAAAACAATTTTTGTAAAAAACAAAATTTGTATTATTTAATAATGAAAACAATGGTACATCGATGTTTTCGAGAGAAACATCGATGGAAAAAAAACCATCGATGGTTCTGATGCGATGTTTTTGGGACATCGATGATTGACTGTCGATGTTCAAGATCTGAATCGATTTCTCAACAGGTATGTCTTACCTGTTAACATTGTTAACATGCTAATTAGGTATGTTCCACTTTTGCCATCCCTAGTAGTAGGGATCGGACATCGATGGTCTCAATCTGTTCTCTGTTACACTCTGTTGTCATAACACTAGTGCGCATGCGTTCTTGTCCATAACCACGGAATAGAAAATTTGCTGGACAAGGGATTGGAAAAATATTACCTTTTGTGTTGTGTGTTCAATGTTCAACAGCGATGTCTATCGATCATTGTTGACGCCAGGCAACATCGATGTTTATTTGGCAGAAGAAATATTTATTTAAATTATCTTTTAACCCAATAAAATTATATTTTATTAATTTTTCCGAAGAATATTTTATCAGAAAGATGCCAGATTCTGGCAAGTCAATTTTTTGTAGATAGGTTCCTAATTTGATGCCTAAGTAGGTAGTTGAAGTGTTAATAATGAGTTTGGTTAGGGAGAGAGAGAGAACGACTAGTCGTTCTCTCTCCCTAACCAAACTCATTGGATTAGACCTCTGCACCATCGGCAAACAACCACTTTGTGAAGTGTTAATACTTTTGGCGGAATGGAACATGAGAGGAAAAATAATACTGAGAGAAGAGGAAGAACTCTTATCCATTTTCGATACCTAGCCGGAGTCAGTTTCTTTACTTCTTATCGTTCGTGTTGCTTGTTAGTGTACGGTTTTTTTATTTGAGTAGGTACCTACGTAAAGTTTGATTTGCCATCGAAGATGCGTCCTCAGAGGGTGTTGTTTTTTTTTTTTTTTTTTTTTTTTTTTGTTTTTTTGCAAGGGAATCCGGTGGCATGGCAAAATGCAGGACTTGTGGGAAGAAGCTGAAAACCTCAGGCACTATGAATTCGTGATGCTGAATATCATACAGAGAACTCTCTTCTCATTGCTGCCTACCGATTTATCGCGAGAAAGAGAACTTGCAGAATTGTGAGCTTGTGAACTCATTTTCCACCGATACGGGAACGATCAGTACCTAACAGCTGTTGGGAGAGTATTTCTTCCACGACAGGTGCGTGTGAGTATTTCGTCCAAACAACAAAATTTGTTGTTTGGAAAATTTGTACCTACCACAAATTGGTACAACAATGTACAAATTTCCGCACATTCCGGAATCCTTGAGTTGTGTTGTGCATTCTGCTGTTTGTTTTTGTTTGAGCAGGGAGTGTTCTCGTGAGAAAATTACAAAAAATGGAGGCGCGGCATGCTCGCTAACTATTACGGAAACAATAACTGTACACAGGTAAACATGTCAAAAAAAAACCCCGCAGGCAGCGTCTGGAGTTCCAGTGCGTAGCCCCCCGACCAGGTACCTAGAGCCCTTGGATAAAATTCAATAAACATGGAACTTGCTTTGCCTAGTAACGTTGCCAAGCAGAAAGAAATCGACAAAAAAATCCGGAAGCACGTTTTCCTGTGGACGGTCACATGTTAGTAAACAAAAATGATTTGATGTCATGCGCATAACTCAGCTTTCCGTACAGCTACACTCAAATTGGAGAAATGTACCTTGTCTAATAAATTCAGAGCTCTCCAACGAGTGGTGAACGATTTCTGTCCGATGAAAACTAAAGAAGTTTCATTCCCCCAGCAACGGCTCCGTTGTAAGCGGAAAATTTTGATTTAATCATTAGAAAATTTCGTCACCCATCGCCGTTCCCCGGTTTCGTCACCCGAAAATGTGACACTTTTTGCCAAATTAGTCGAAGGCTAAAGCATGTTCCATGCTAAAACAAATTCACAGGTAAGAAATTTCTCCCTGATGAATCAGACTGTTTTCCACGGTCAAGTAAACTAGGTACCTACCGTATTTTTTAGGCAGGTACCTACGTGACAGCTTAAATTACATTTAAGTTCAGCTGACCAGCTATACCAGTATAGAGTGTAGGTATAGATCGAAACAACACGTTTCCTCCTGTAAAAACCCCTCTCCTTTTGTCTCTTTTTGAAGAAACAAGAAGTTTAGAAACTGCTGTTCCAGGTCGATAGTTGGTTGACAGCAATTGGACGGAAACCGACAGCTCGAGTATGTGCGGTTGGGTTCTGTCGACAGCTGTCCAACTTCTGTCGTCAGACGCAGTCAGACCTGGAACAAACCTAAGGTTTTCAGCCAGTTCGCCCAAACCTGTGGGGCGCTATGGCGCTGAAATGGGTCTACGGGAGGGGTTTTCGAAGGTTTTCAGCTATGGGGTCGAATTAGAAGTAGTAGGTAACTGTTTTCGAAGTATTTTTGGACGTAGCTTCCATTTTGAGGATTCCAGAGCCATCCGATTTGACCGTGGGGATTTATGGGGCTTTCATGGGGCTGCGTATGGGATTTTTGAAGGATCCCAGGAAGCTAAATAAGGTGTTGTTTTCCGAGTAATTATGGACGTAAAATTCAAACTTTGTAAAGAAAAAACATTATTAATTTTTTCAAAAATATTATCTTCATGACAAAGAATTAATTGTATAATATACATTGTATATTATTAGTAATTAACCTACATATTATGTAGGTTAATTACTAACCTATATTAAAGAATAATAAACCCTTGTGTAAAATTTGCTGCGTTTTTCTTGTGGTGAACGTACTAGCGATGACTTGGGAAAAGTCCCACGCCTCGCCCCTGTTTATAGTATCTTCCTTATTTAATTTTAAAAATATAATATTAATTTAGAGCCAACATCGATGTTCAAGTCAACGATATTTTATGACATCGATGTTTCCCTCACGATGTAAACTCGTAACGTTGTCACGTTACAACGATGTACGTCGATGTCCTGGTCAAGAAGCAAGTTTTAGAGATGGGTGATGTAAGTTAGATAATTAACATCGATACACACACACACACACACACACACACATGATAGGGGGAAAGTGGGATCCCTTTGACTGAGGGAGGTTGGGGATTTTGGCCAACAAGGCCCTCGCTCCTTTTTTCCCCCTTAAAGGGGCCCATAGAAAAGAATCTTATTGTTAAGATAAGATAAGATAAGATAAGAATCTGATTGTTTCCCGCCATGTCTAATAATGGCTACCATTTTGGTTTATTATTCTTGGAATAATACACCTACGTTTTCGCGACGCGGGTCGACGACTCCGATCGGCCTCAAAATTTGACATTATCCGTTTCAAGAGGTCTACATTCAAAATCCGAAATGTCCGTCCGCCGTACGCCGTCCGCCGTCCGCCGTACGCCGTCCGGGCCGTTTTGGGCAGTAGGAATTTTTTTACAAATCTGAAATTTTGGCAAAATACTTGGTTTACCATCTAGTTGTGCCCGCAAGGTTTTCAGTCCGATCGCCCAAACCCGTGGGGCGCTATGGGGCTAAAATGGGGCTACAGGAGGGGTGTTTTGAAGGCTTTTAGCTATGGGATCGAGTTAGGTGTCGTTTTCGAAGTATTTTTGGACGTAGAATCCATTTTTGGGGGTCCCGGAACGATCCGATTTCACTGTGGCGTTCTATAGGGCTTTCATGGGGCTAAAAATGGGATTTTTGAAGGATCCCAAGAAGTTAAATATTTTTCGAGTAAAAATTAAAGAATTTTTGAAAAAACACATTTTTGAAAAAAAAAAATCCCCCCAAAAATTTTTTTTTGAAATATAAAAATCCAAAAAAAAATTTTTTTAATTTTTTTTTATTGACAGAATTAAATGTCTGTACAAGTAACCTATATCACAGAATAATAAACCCTTGTGTAAAATTTGCAGCGTTTTTATCAGGGCTCTCAAAGAATCACCCCCCTGAATGTGTGGCAAAATTAGAAAACGGCGAAAAATGGGATTTTTGCTCATTTGTACAATGTACATAATAATATTATGTACCTATTATGTACCTACATTGTACATAATATTATTATGTCATAATATTTTTGAAAATATTTAATATTTTACTAATGACACAGAATTAATTTTGGCACAATTAACCTATATCAAGGAATAATAAACCCTTGCGTAAAATTTGCTGCGTTTTTTAATCATTTTTTTAAATTCTTTCCTAGAGGTGCACGTTAGCAAACCTAGCTGGTACGCGCCATAATATTATGATTCCGCTTTCAGTTCAAAATGTCTCATGTTATAGAAATTTTCTGCGCAACTACACCCAACTTCAGCTCTGCGCAACCACACGGATAAATCCGTGGAAAATTTATTCGAACTGAAAATTTATTTTTAAGGGTGCTGAACAGAATAATATTCTAACAACATATTATCAAGGAGCCTTTTCTGAAACGTAGACTTGATAAGTACCTACTCAGTTCATCAGGCCCTTCAGTTCATTACCCTAGGCATTAAAATAAGGGGCACACCGCAGTCAAAATGGGTCGTCAACGTTCTGATGGCCTCTTCGAAAACCCAACCTTTTCTGCACCATTTGGACACTGTCGCACGTAGGTACTCAATACTGAAAGAAAGAAAAAAAAAACTCCCCGAGGGATTTCTGTTTTCTCATAGAGATCAAGAATATAAGAATGCGCTGGAGATGCTGTCGTCTGGTACCTCCCCGTCACGACCGTCCTTTGCTTCTCATCAGATTTTGAACTTCAGCTAGGCAGATCAAGTCCCCACCTCCCTATTTCATGCGCTGACAAGTGACCATTATTTCTGGGGCATTTGAAGAAGATACGCACGGTAGGCATGCCTTCAGTTTTCACTAAAGCAGAAACCCAAAGTTGAGCTGAAACTAAAGGCACCAAAAGCAAGGCTCCTATCTCTATAGTTTTCAAGAGTTTGGTGCAAATTGCCCGAGACATCTGTCAGTTCTTTCGAAGGTCTCTCAAACCAGTGTCTTCACATTTTCCGTAAGATACGTCAGCGTCTACTACCTTCATTGTCTCCTACTTCATGCTACTAAGTGCAGAATATTGCCGGATACGAACCAGATATCCGTTAGCGTTATAGTGACCCTTCAGTCTGGTGAGGACGGCTTTCTCTTCCGTTTCGGAAGGGAGCCACGAAAGCAGTGACGAACACAAATCTCTGAATCTGAGGCACAGGACTACGGTTATCAATACAACTGCTAATAGTACAAGGCCCACCACAACTCCCATCACCTGAAACAGTTCAGATACATTACAATTAGTCAATGGTTTCAAAAATCGCTTTTTGCGATCAAGGTTCAATTCCCGGGAGATTTCGGCACAGATTAAACTAGGCACCTACGGATTTCGGTCAGGAGTTTTAGATCGCCATCTAGGCGGAATCTTATGAGAAACCAGCGAATGGAAAGCGTTTTTCACTTTTTCTCATTTTCGGTTTAATATTCTTGGATTTTTTTCTCGTAGGTAAGAAGGTACATAGGTATGTATTTGCGAGGGTGGTCGAAAATTTTGATAGGCCTCAAAATTTGTCATACGTTTCAAGATGTGAAGAAAGAGAATGTGAAGAGAGATGTGAAGAAGATGTGAAGAGAGATTTGAAGATGTGAAAAGAGATGTGAAGAGATGTGAAAGAATGTGAAAGAGATATGAAAGAATGTGAAATAGATGTGAAAGAGAATCACATCGAGAGAAGAGATCACATCGAGAAGAGAAAGAGAGAAAGAGATCACATCGAAAACGACACCTAAATCGTACTTCCTGTCCCAAAAGCTCTGCAGTCCCTAAGCCCCAGATCCTAACAGTGGAGGGGAAGACCTCCTCCCTTGGTCAGGTCCCAACCTTGGTCAGTTGATAGTTTGGGTGGTAGGTATACACGAGGTAAATATTTTGTCCTAAATTTTTAATGTATTGGGTAAGTGAAGGCAACACTCCGTTCCTACCTTGGTCAACTTCGTAAATCGTAAGTGATAATCATATTAGGTATCCTTTCGTAAATAATCACTTTACGATATTTTTATCATATAAATGGCATAAAAATATTCGAATTACTTAATACGTAATTAGTCTAGAGCCTGTTGAAGATTTTCGGGATTTGACCCTACCTTGGTCAGGCAAGTCGTTCCTAACTTGGTCAACTTCGTAAATCGTAAGTGATACTTAATCATAATATGATACCTACCTAATATTATTAGGTATCCTTTGGTAAATTATCATTTTAATAAACATTTTATGATATAAATGACATAAATGGGCAATAAACCAATTATTTCTGATCATAAACATCTTCTGTCAGACAGGTGAACAAGGGAGGAGCACGATTCCTACCTTGGTCAGTTTGGAAGGGTTTGGAAAAACGATCTCCACAATTAATTCGTGATACTAAAATTATTACTTCTTCATCCATTCAACAGCTGAATAGTGTTGCTATTCAGATCCATACATCAGAGGTCCAAATAACCATCCTAGGTATGATTTGTTGGAGGTTAAAAGAAAAGTGACCAAGGTAGGAGGTCTTCCCCTACTCAGATCTGAGACCCCCACAATAATTTTCAGACGTAGTATCTAATAATTAGATTCTAATAATAATAATTATTATTACTAGATGCTCCGGCTCGCTTCGCTCGGCTCCGCCCCCCAGACCCCCGGTCAGGCCTCGCTTCGCTCGGCCGATCGCTTAAGCAGACATAAGGCCTCGCTCCGCTCGGCCGAGCGCTTATTCGGACAGGGGGGCCTCGCTTCGCTCGGCCGGGGGGGTCTGCGACCCCCCCTAGAGACACTTAAACGGTCGCCCGAGACGATAGGAAAAATCGGCGTATTTTTATATCTAATAACAGACCATGGTATAAGCGATCGTAATGACTAGTGTTCGGGTAACGTTTATATAGTTATGCAAGCTTACTTATTAAATTTATAGTTGGTAACATATGTAAGATATTATCTGCGCCGTACACTCCTCCGACGGCCGTCGCCGGCTGCCGGGTCTCCAGCCGCACTCTAGTCATTACGATCGCTTATACCATGGTCTGTTATTAGATACCCTGAAGATGGCACCTGTTGGCCGAAAGCTAGGCAATATACAACTTTAAAGCACTCTCAACCTTCTGTTACCCCGCTACGAACCATTATTTCCGAGCTATTTAGGTTCTAAATAGAAAATCAGACGATTCAATAGGTAAATTTTGCCTTCCAAAGCCACGAAGTGGAGGACTTTTTTAAAATTAGATGAACAATTAAAGCTAGCTCCATGTCTTCTTAAGAAGTATTTTTTATTATTAATTAATACTGGAATGCACGAAGTTTTCTGCATTGTTCGTAGGTACCCCATCTGAACGTCTGTTTATATGGAGTTTCGTGCTTGTTTGTGAATTTTTAGTGGGTCTAAAAATTAATCAAAAGTCTGATAGGAATATCACGTGACTTCACGAAGTTGATGAAATTGCCTTTCCGGATAATATCCGTTGCGTATCTTCTAAATGCTTAAAATTTTCGACTTGAATTCCTTCCGTGTGTTTGTTAGTTTTTTAAAAGCCTTTTTTCGGGATAATAATATTATTATATCTTCCGGGTGACTTTAAATTCAAACATTTTAAACATTTAATGTTTCGCCGATATTGCTGATATGTATAGTGTACCTAACTAATTCGCCATTATTGGCAAAACGTCCAAAATTTTTTATAAAAATCTAATTTTTTATTTTATAAAAATTGAGGACATTTGGCCAATAGTGGAGAATTAGGCACATGTAGGTATATTCTCCACTATAACTATATTAACCATAGCCCGCCGGGTGTACTCGTGCCGTTTACGGGCATTTTGACATGGGCCTCGCCTCTAAACATTTTGATAGCACAAAAACGAGCCGCTCGCATTGTGTTGGGGGCACCAAACCCGAGCTGCCGAGGGCGATTCTGGTCTGGAGGACTCCTGACTATACCCTCCATGTCCATTCTGGAGCTCATCAGTCAAATAAAAAAGAATAAAAAAAATCCTCCCAGTACCGTTTTGACCACAACTATGCGACACGTGCCGGACCAACCTTGATGCAAGTCCCCCATCACTCCCTTGAATTTTACGAGAGATGCCCGGATTAGTTCGTAGTGTCAACCACTTCATCATGCACATCCAGGGACCGGGCCTAGAGCTTAGCGATCCCTGACCGTGTTTCAGAAGATCGATGAAGAGTTTCCTCATCAACCTCGAACCCTATCATGTGAAGGGCTTTTTTGATTATGTACCGCCGCCCTTGAATTTCTGGTACCTAGTATTGTTCCCAACGTTTGCTCTATATTTTTTTATACTGGTGTTCATGGCAATAAAATTTATTTATTCCTTCTGTGTGTTTCTTGGTTTTTTAAAGACTTTTTCGAGATAGATACTATGCCATCTGGGTGATTTTAAATGATCGCCGATATTTTTTATACAAATCTAGCAAATTTGGCCAACATTGGTAAATTAGCGACACTATTATAGTGTAATACTTGGGCACAATTGCTATTCACCTCCTCGAGTGAGTATTAACATCTTCCAAAACCCATACCTACTTTTAGCGGTGGAATTTGAATTTCTTCTGTTTCGCTCAGTTTTTAGAGGGTGCAGGACCTTTTTTATTTTTTTTTTAAATTTGGTGAAATTAAACTAGTACAACGCACGAATAATTCAATTATTGACGTGCTGGACTGCCTGATAATCACGACGTTGATGAAATTCCCATTCAGGAGCTAAATGTCTTTTGCATGTCTTCTTAATGTTTGAAATTTTTGACTTGAATTCCTTCTGTGTGTTTCTAGATTTTTAAAGACTTTTTCGGGATATGTCATCCGGGTGATTCTAAACGTTTCGCCGAGTTCTTCTGACTGAGAAGTTCTGAGAGACTCGATTGTGGCGTGAGGACGATCAAATTTTTTGGTGATTTCCACGAATTCAATAATTGAATCTATAAATAGCAATTATAGCTATAATAGATAGTTTTATGGACGAGAAGCGAAGAATGCGATTCAGTGAGAAGCTGAGTTTTGTTTCAGTTTTGGGTTGTGATTACCAAGTGGTTGTTGCGGAGAGGAGCGATACGGGGACTTTGGTTCGTATGAGAACTTTCACCATCGGGTTTAAGGGCACCCTTAAAAGCTTGATGGTTCTGACCAATAAGTCAATAATAGCGATCAAAAGTTGCGGTCAAAGACTTCCAACAAACTGTGATCTTAGTAGGAAGAGTGTCCTACTCTATTTTCTGATCGAACCGTCTCCTCCCAACTCCTTAATTAACGACAGTAGGTAGGTATTCTAATTATTCATTCAATTTACTGCATCGAAGAAAATTGCGAATTAGTGCGAATGGGTTACAAGCAGGGTTGTGGAGGAATAAAAACCGTCTTTAAAGGCCTTTGCTTCAACCTGTTCCTCACAAAAGGGGCCTAAAAGCTTCGAGAATAGGGTTTCAGGGAAAAACAAGAAAAATATGAAGTGGTTGTTTGCCGACGGTGCAGAGGTGGTTAGGGAGAGAAACCTACTCCTCTGCTGGTCCAAGAGAGGCTCCTGAAGAGTCGCTTTCTCTCCCTAACCATCTCATAAGAAAAATATGCTTTTTCTAAACCACCTGTTCCAAAATGACTGAATGTAAAACATTTTAAGAATGACATGTCATTCAGAGTAATATTGCAATATTACCTAGTTATTACTCTGAACCTACTCTGTGTTGTAATAATGTCGTTGAACCTGGAAACCTTTGACAGCACTGCCCACACACAAAGTAAAGGGCCTATAACACATTAAACAACGGCAACTACCAACCAAATCACAACTAAATTGATGGTAGATAAGTTGGGTAGAGTAAATTGAGAAAGCTCCAAGGGCTCTCTGCCAAGAAATTTTCTTCATGAAACTTGGTGCCTGTATACAAAGCATTATCCGCAAGAAGGGTTTGTAGGCCATAGAGCCCTCGGCGCTCCTCAATTCCTCTACCATCAATGATTCCCTTTGTGGAATAACAAACTCCCACCTACAGGGCACATGAACCGTAGGCCGTGAGGTTCCCAATTAGACGCAATTCTCCATTCATTATCTCAAAAACCTGAGAGTGCAAATTTTCTTTAAGAACCTCTAGACTCTGCTCTCGCTCGGTGCTGTTTTCTCGAACTAGGAATGGGTATCGATACCCTATTTTTCAAGAAAATGTTTAATAAACTGATCACATAATACTGATGGATAAACTGATCACATAAAACTGATATACATATCATATTCACTCAAAAAATCGATTTTTCAACTCGCTCGATAAAATTAATTCGCGTTTTTTCTTTGGATTTTTGTTAGGTATTTATTTATTTTTTAAATGAGATTTTTTTTTTTTTTTCATTCAAAGTAGAATTCTGGATTAGTAAAGGTCGCATCACAGCTTTTCTGATGAAGTAAAATAAAGGTTCTTTTCCGTTATACCCCCCCACCCCCCACGCGATTTCGTGTTTAATACACACCCCTCCCGAAGGCTTTAAGGCACCCAAATTCGAGTACTTTTCCGTTATAACACCCCCTCCCACTCGATTTCGAGTTTCATACACACCCCTCCCGATTGGCACCCAAAGCCAACCAAAATCGCGTGGGGGGGGGGGGGGGGGATAACGGAAAAGTACCAAAATAAAATTATAAATAAATAAATTTTAGTCATAGTATTTCACCATCTTAAATTTTGTTATAACTACACCCATGGGTGTAGTTATAAAATGAAAAATTCGTTTCCAGTTCGGATGTTCAGGGATGCATCCCTCTCTCGAACTGGAAACGACTTTTTCA
This sequence comes from Pilophorus perplexus, assembly GCA_955831195.1. Classification (NCBI taxonomy): domain Eukaryota; kingdom Metazoa; phylum Arthropoda; class Insecta; order Hemiptera; family Miridae; genus Pilophorus; species Pilophorus perplexus. Next base: position 17,199,892 of record OY037008.1, read on the forward strand.
TTTCCTTACTTACCTACTTTTCATTTTGCATGTTGAAGTTATTTATTTGTTCAAGACTCACTCAAGATTTATGATGAACAAAGTTGGTTTTCTTTTACAGAGGGGCCCCATCAACGCCATGCCAACAGAACGTTCTGAAACTTCCCGCGCACGATCCCTATACATAAAGAGGAACCTGCAGTGAAATTTCAGCTGCCTATCAAGAGGTTATGGTCTAGAAGTAGATGTTCTAATTTGTTCTTTTTATCATTATTTTTTATTATTATTTTTTTCCGTTGTGTGAAAAATCATTAATTTCTAAGATACCCCAAATGAGTTTATCCCGTTTTCGATTTCCTACCTGAGGATTCCCGCTTGACGTGGGAGACAACTGCGAAATGGTAAGAATATCGTCGCAGAATGTCGCTGGATGGGTCAGAGCATGAACTGGTCCACTGACGTTCAAAATGCGAGAGTATGTATGCTGGTTTTCCAGTCTACTAGTCTTCAGCTTGCCAGTCTTGTATTAGGTTTGTATTTCGCCAATAGTTCTCTTGTTGTCAGCCTTGTTTTAATTTTTGGCTTTGACGTTGCCATATCCTGAACTTCTTCCCTATTCAATATTCAGTCTAATAATCTTCCAGTCAATTTGGTATTAAATCTGCTTGTAAAATTACTTTTAGCTTTTCAATTCGTATTTCTGGTTCTGGTTTTCTAGTCATTTTGGTCTTAAATCAGTCTTTAAATCCTACCTATGGGTAGGACTTTTATAACAGTCAGTTCTTCAGCATCCCAACATCTTGCAGTCTTAAATCTACAGATCTTCAACTCTTCAAGACTTCAGCCTTTTACTCCCAAGTCGGGGTTGACTGGTCTTCTCGTCAGTTTGGCCTATTATTTTGGTCTTCATCCTGTTGCTTTAACTTGCGTCTACTAGTCTTCAGTCCCCAGTCTGCGTTTCAGTTTTTGGTCTACAGGTTGCCATCTCCTGAACTCCTTGCCGATACAATATTCATTATGCTAATCTTCCAGTCAGTTTGGTCTTAAATAAATTAATTAAATCTGCTTGTAAAATTACTTTCACTAGTCGTAAGGTTTTAAACTCGCATTATGGTTTCCTAGTCATTTTGATCTTGAATCAGTCTTCAAATCCTACCTAACAGTCAGTTTTCAGCATCCAAACAGCTGGCTTTCTTGTCATTTTGACCTATTAGGTATTTAGGTTTTCAGTCTGTTTTTTTTTTTTTTTTTTTTTTTTTTTTAGTCTGTGGCCTTCAGTCGTCAGTTTTCCATTCTGCATTTCAGTTTTTGGTCTTCAGGTTGCCTTCTACTGAACTTCTATAGAAGTTCTATAGAAGACTATAGTCATTAGCCTTCTAGTTTTCAATCTGCTAGTCTCCCAGTCAAGTTTGGTATTTACTGCTAATAGTAAGTTCTTCAGCTTGGTTGTTTCCAAATTCCAGTCTACCTTAAATCATTAAGGTTCTCAGGTTCTTTGTCTTCTAGTTTTGATGTTCGGGTTGTCAAGTTGCCATCTGCTGAACTTTTAACCTATGAATAGACCTACTCATAGAGCGTAAGACTTACACTTCTTTGATAACGAGGTGTGTAAAAAGAGCTACAGAATTACTTAAGACCAAATTGATTGGAACACTAGCAATATACAGTCTGCTAGTGTTCCAATCAATTTGGTCTTAATTCTGTAGCTCTTTTTACACACCTCGTTATCAAAGAAGTGAATGTCTTACGCTCTATTTACATGTGGTCTCAAACCAGTTGGGAAAAGCTTCGCTCTTTTTACATGTCCGACCAATTGGTGGTTAACCTCCGCTCTTTTTACACCCGCTCCGCTTTGTCATAGTAGATGAAATCTTTGCAAATTTTTCCAAGTATGGCGTGAGTGCGAAGAGTGTCCAAATGGTGCAGATATGGTTTTCGAGGAGGGCCGTCAGAACGATTGCAGAGTAGGTACCCCTTATTTAACTTCTTATTCAAAATTCAGATTTAACAACAACAAAATAAAAATCCTACCGCCCAAAACGTCGCCATTATTAGAATCTAACAAAATACGACAAATTTAGATGCCGAAATGTTCGGACCCCACGACGTGTTTATGCGCCAAATGTGAGTCTGTATTGATCTCGAGGGCCCAAGTGTGATGGGAACATGGATGGTTGCGATCACCTTATCGATTCAACCTTTAAAACCCGTAGGCCGTTTTTACTTATCAACAGAAGTTCACTTTCTATCAAAATCAGGAGAGAAAACCCCTTCTGCCTTGTCGCTAGCGTAGGCGGACTATTGATCACTTTCATCAGACACCTGTTGGTGTAAAGGCACTCCCTCTGCAGTAAAAAATCAAAATGCCAGAACGGCGTGAACTCGGCACAAAAGCCCTTCAGTGACATTCAAAAGGCGGGTTTCTCGAGTTTTCAACACGGAAAAGGTCATTTGAAGTGACTTTTAGAAGTGTACAAAATCTTAGCAGAGCAGGCGCGGAAGTTCCTTAGAGGCATCAGGATGGGGAGGTTCAAACTTTATAACTATGGAGCTTCAATGGGGTTATTTATTAGTTGTTAAATAGGACTTACAGATTGTGTGTACCATTTGTCGGGCCCACGGGTCCGCGCTTGACAACAGCTGATACGCGACTGCCAACTCCTACTTGGAAGAGGATCGATCGCACCGACAGTGGCGCGGGGATGAATTTCCACCCCTACTTTTACAACCCCTTCGGCTCCGTCAAGGTCACCCTATCCCAAGCTCCTCTTAATCGATCAACATAACGCTATTCCTTACGAACTAGTCTCTCAAACTACCATTCTTCCAATGTGTCAGTTTGCTCCAGGCAGGTCGATCCGGTGGAGAACCGCTTCACCACTTGGCTAGGTCTCCTCCGAGGTCACCAGCTCCTTGAGTGACCGTCGTATCGTCTTTTTGAGCCAGCCACCACTCGCTGGCAGCGAAGGTGATGCGTCTCTTGCCACTGGGCCAAGCCAAGCGATAACTTACTGTCAGCTGTCGGACGAAAATGTGAAAACTACCTGGACGAGAATTCCACTAATGTCATTCTAACACATTTTCTCATCTGAAAAGGTTGAGAGGATTACCTACTCATTAGGTATTGGTAAAATATTAAATCACGAATGTAGTAACTGCTCATGAACAGTAGGTACTTACATGCGCCATGTCAGCGTTAATTGTAACGATTTTATGGAGCAACCAAAAACCGTACAACACTATCCGAACACAATTTAGGTAGGTACATTGTGGGGGTTCGCCCCCACGACTATGGCTGTATTACCAGCCCGCCGGATGTAGTACCGGCGGGAGGAGCGGGTTGCGCCACAATCGCGACACGATTGCAGCAGGCCCCTCTTCTCCCGCTGGCGGCCCAGCCTTCCTGTTTGTAGATGGAAAGAATTTAGCATTTAAAATTGCCATTTACTGTTCATTTTATCTCTGGCATTATATAGGTAATGTCTTCACGCAGTAAATTTATTAAAATTGGTCCTGACAGCCAGGCCCCCTTTGCCAATGGGCCCCGGAACCGACTGTCGAATAATACTTTTTTCTGAAAGAACTTCATAATTTGAAGGCATAGCAGTGAGTTTTGGGCTCCTACGCTGTAATACAAATTTCCAGGGCCCTGTCGAAAATTTCAACTTTGAATCTGGAGGGGAAAGTGGCACCACTCTCTCATTGGCTGCTCACGGCCGCCATTTCCGCCGTCACCTCCGGCAGATTCCCGTCGGTCCCTTCTTATGCTAGCGCACTCTGGCGGATTAGTTATCGTGGCTACCGCGGGAAAATTCAAAACGCCAAATATTCACTAGTGATTTCCTCTGCTCAGACACCTAATTTCTCACTGCTAACTGTACTGAGTACTTCGTTCATTACTAGTTCAACTATGTTCGGCCGAATTTTCCCATTTCTCTGACCTAGTTCCGGGGCCCATTGGGTTGAGGAAGCTGAACAGCTGTCAAGAGAAATTTCTACGTGTGAGTCCGTTGTTCAGGACCCCATTGTCGACAATTTGACTGTGGGATCCGGAAGAGCGGCCTCCTTTGCCGACAATTCGGTTAAAGAAGCTGCAGCAGCCTTCCCAATTTATACTGCGAGCCTAGGGCGAACTGGAACTGGCCACGACATATCCAGCATCCCTTTGGTTCCCTGCTGGAAGCTCTGCACCTTCACAACACCTCGACGTATTGAGCAAACCTGATGAGTGCGAGCTTCCCTTTACTCTGGCTGCATCTTCCTCCTGTGTAGCATATCACGACAATTCGCGTTATGCCCAGGGAGGTAATGTTCCCTCACTCCCCTCCTGTTCCTCCAAAAACACCGGCTGCGAAATCGTGGATTCAGGCCTTCCGCCAATCTCATCACATAAGTTAATTCACTTAAATTCTTTCTTATTTCAAATGGGAACCCCTATTTTTTTCTCGAATTCGGATTCGTCGACCAATTTCACGTCCGATAAGCGCGTTGCGCGAATTGCCGAAAATGAAAAAAAAAAATCTCGAGAAATTCAAAAATGATCTACGTCCTGTGATAGGTTGAGCGCCCTCAAGGATTTTTTCCGTTTTCCCCTCCTTCAACCCCCTCTCCTTCCCTAAAGAAGGGAAGGAGTGGGGATTTCAGCCAATATTGATTCGATTTTGATGAAATTTTCAGGGATTACGCGGGTTGTGCCGTACGGTTGAAGGAAAGTTGAACGGGCTTTTTTCCTGTGAGATATTTGGTAAGATGTGGGACCTCGAAAAATGGATTTACCTGGAAAACCACACCTTATTTGACCTCCTGGGATCCTTCAACAATCCCATTTACGTATAGCCCCATGAAAGCTCCATTAATGAATAACTTTAAACTGCCGTGAAATGTAAATACCTACTCTAAATACTGTAAATAAATATATATATATATATATACATTCAAGTTTAAATATACCAATCCGAAAAACATGACATGTTGTACCATGTTTCCTTGCTATGATCCTTGATCAAAACTTAGATAATCCGGGGGTCTGGATGTGTCCCACAGGTATGTCATAAGACAATTATACATGTACCATGATCTACACAAATCACAAGCGGCAATACACCCACAGGCGGCAATATTTTTTTAATAACTAGCTGGGACACCCGGTCTTCGCCCGGTCCGTAGTGAACACGAACCAAAACTGAATGTTTCAACAGGAGATATTTTAGCAGTGTACGGATTTTTAACATTTCCCGTCATTAGAATCGTCTCTTGTACTCTCAGAAGGGCTCCCTCTCACATTTCAACGTCCGAGAGTGAACAGGAGAGAGTTTAGCTCACTCAGCTGATCAGGAGAAATCCCCTCATTTGAATCTTCTCTAGTTCTCCTACAACGGCTTCTTCTCAAATTTCAACGTCCAAGGGTGAACGGGAGACACTTTAGCTCACTCAGCTGTTCAGGAGAATTCCCGTTATTTGAATCATCTCTTGTAGGTACTCCCAGAAGGGCTCCCTTTAAAATTTCACCGTCCAAGGGTTAACGGGAGGGATTTTAGCTCACTCAGCTGATCAGGAGAAATCCATCATTAGGATCTTCTCTTGTACTCCCAGAAGGGCTCCCTGTAACATTTCTACGACCAAGGGTAACAGGAGAGATTTAGCTCACTCTGCTGATCCGTAGAATTCCCGTAGGTAATTATACCTCTCTCGTACCTACCTATCAAACCCGTTCATTCCTCATGCAAACACCCGCAGCAACCCGTCAACTTATTTATTTATTTATTTTTTTTTTTTTTCATTGATATGGAATTAATTTGAGGAGAATTTATATCAATGAATAACAAACCCTTTCCCCGAACGTCAGCAAGAGATCGAATTATGGTCAGTGAGCTAGACGTAGGAAGACCTATTTTCTTCTCCACTCCATAGTTTGAGAGGTAGGATAGGGCTATTGCACGCCTGAAGTCAAGTTGTGGAATATCTGGGATGCCATCAAGGGGAGATGATGTAGACTCGTCGTCTGGAGTGGGAGCAACAAGGTTGGGATTTGGCATAATATGAACGGTTGGATCATTCTCAGATAGACCAAAGTTCGCGAAACTCTCGTCAATACGGTTCTGTAGGGCTTCTGGGAACACAATTTGTGTTGGAGCAAGGAGTTGCCTACCTGATAAGTGTCTTAGGTCACCTTCTTGATCTTCATCCCCAGACTCCTCATCTGTCTCGACTGCTGGCGAGGGAGGTTCAACATAAACAGCCTCTGGAAAAGCGAGTTCGGGAAGATCCTTGTCTTCAATAAGCTCAATAGCCTCCTGAAGTGAAATCCCAGGCCTGAAAAAACACGGGTGCGTTAGTGACCAGCGTGCCCATATGGTACCACCAGCTTTTGACTGCTTATTGACACCACGAATTTCAATATTTTTCACTAAAAAGTATGTATTTAGTTCAAGGAATATCCTGAGAGTATAAATATCATCAATTGAACAATAAAAAAGTAAAATAATGGTACTTACTTCAAAATAGTTCGTAATAATTCAACGTCGTATTTTTCCTCCGTCTTAGAAAACACGTCCACCCAGTACAGAAGCCAATATCGAAATGACTGTCATCTCTAAAAATCACTAAGCTCCTCAGGAACATGACAAAACATGCAGGATCTTGAAATGATAGCTTGCTGTATGCTCAGGAGCGCACGAATGAACATGATTTCAGTGTCTCGTATGGGCACGCTGGGCGCTAATGGGGTAAGGAAAAAATCATCTGGTCAAAAAAGAATTTATGTCCATTTCATCACAACATTTACATCGTGAATATCACAAAGCCCCAAATTGCTGGACCGTCTAAATAGTTCCTCCTTAACTTGTACACGACTGGCTTGTGCACAAGCCTACTACTCGTGTGAGGAACCGTCCGTCAGCCAGCTTTCATAGATGTTGAGATTCTCGTTTTTGCTGATAAATGGACACGAACTCTCGTCCTCAGTCTGTCTTTGGTAACTGTGGTTGACGATCAAAGGAAGTTCTTTGACTTCTAGGGGATCAACGGAGCTTCCCCTGACTATCTCACGATCGTTGACGTCTATCCCTTGAGATCTTTTGTCTTTCACGGGATCTTTCTCGCCGATCACTCCGGGAACCATGTCGGTTCCGCGAACGTTTTTTCCTCGACCCGCCCGACCTTCTGTCCCTTTCCTTCGACCGTTTTTCCCTCTGACGACATTCAACACTCTCGCTGCTCGCTACACGTTCAGGCGAAGGCGTCCACCTCCAGTCTTCCCGCTCGAACGACCTTTAAAACACAGATGACACGTTCGTAAAAAAAGATCCATTTAAGGATATTTCACAAGTGGTACAAAAGTCACCTGGCGCGCTGATCAACCGGTTTTTCCCATTGCGAGTAAAGATTGTTGGGGTTACGAAAAACATGAAGGAAATTGCACTTCGATCCTTTGGGACAACTTCCACGGTACTGCAACCCTGAAACAGAAGCTCATCAAACTCACGAATTTCTGCCTGATTTGTAGCGGTAGATTACGTTTGCACCAGAAGGGTGAAAATAAGCCGAAAAATTCGTCTACATTTGCGCCAACCCTAGCACTACGATTGCGCCAGTCGTAAACCCTATATTTGCGCCTATAAATATTTTAAAAACCTTCCTTTGTGCCAGGGCTTTGTTCAGCAAGAAGCGTTAGAAAGTGTAGAGGTTTCCTTATAAATTCAATATAGGTACCTTAGTAGCGAGAGAAACAACCTTTTTATCAGATAAAAAGGTTGTTTCTCTCGCTACAGATTCTGTAGGTACATTAATGGGCTATATAGGCATTTTTTTCTGTTTATTGTAATTGAAAGCTAGTTCCATGAAATGAATAATGACGCCCTGATAGGTACCGCAAAAAAAGTCCCGATTTATCCTTCAGGACATTAAAGAAGTTGGAAGGTTTGAAACCGAAAGGACGGTAAATGACGTCATTTACCGATGTTACGTCCACAAAATGGGTGACAGATTGAGGGAACGTTATTGTGTGCTGCATCAGCACAGACGAGACGACAAAAGTGGAGCATTGGCAGCGAAGAGGGGGAGAGAAGGAAGACCCGATGACTGTGCTCGAGGTGGGGTCGTGAATCGTCCGTCAGAGGAAAACAGTGAATACTTTGAGAAGAAAATTAATATACCGTTTATAAGGGAAATTGAGTAGTGGTAACTTCACCCCGGCATCCAGGGATAGGAGTGGGGGGGGGGGGGGGTCGTTACAGTTGGCGCAGTCGGTAGGACCGATTCTCCCAGCTACGGTAAGTATTAATTTTTTTTTAACTGTTTTTTCATCCTAAATTTGTTTTTCCTCTCCACGTGTTAACCCTTTGGGTTCATGGTAGGCTTTTGGTGCTGAGGAGCAATTAAGTTGGTCAGAAGGTAAGTAGTGCCGATCTTTACGTGCAAAAAAAAACAACAACAAAAACACTGATCTCAGGCCGGATTTTTAGCGCAACCTTTTTCCAAAAAATGGAAAGGTGCGCTCACCTCCTCGACATGTTTTTTTTTTTTTTTTTTTTTTTTTTTTTTTTTTTTTTTTTTTTTTTTTTTGTGTACAGAGCATCACGCCCGAGCGGCTCAACAGATTTTCATGAGGGTGGTCTCATTGTGATCAGCGAGTTCGTGGGGTGGTTATAGGCTACCTTGATTTTTCCTCCCTCATCCCTTTCATCGGTTTTCGGGAGGTACTTCACGACGAAAGTTGTTTATCTCTGATGTGTAACTAAGGAGGCCTCAAAAGGGGGACGGAAGTTTTTGTCCGATTTCGTTGGTACAAGGGTCTATGGAATGAGCTTTTTAGGCTGATTCCAACGACTCCAAAACGATTTTTGCAGCCTGAGCCGTTCGTTACCTCTGATCGGCATAAGGTTTTATTACGCATCGGTCGTTAGGGGGCAGTTGTTTACGTAATGAGCATCACGTGGATATTCTTGATGTGTTGTGTGGCATAGTTTGGTCGCTAGATACCTACTGTTTCTTAGTTTCTCACGCTCATTAAATATATCGTAATAACAAAAAGGTTGCGCTCATCTATTCAATTCAATTGGCTTGTTTTTCCTCGCCGCTACGTAACGCCGGCGATCGGGTGTCGGCCGGTGTTCGCCTTTTCACCTCAATCGATCAAGTTTTATTTTTCTCTTACGATCCTAGTGAATGGGAAAAAAAAATTTTCCCTTTTCTGAGAGCCCAGGAAGTTTTGCTTTGCTCAGTGGATCATACGAATCACAATCCACCGGCTCTTCGCGAGTTTGTTCACGCTCATGGACGTATACAGGGTGGATAGAGCTTGATGTGATTGATTAAGACATCAACATCGAAGAGGTAGATTGAGTTCAGCGACCTGGCCCATTCTGACCAACCCTCCATACAAACCATGCCCTCAGGTCGAGGCGTAGGGAAGGTGAGCAGCAGACGTCCCAGGGCGCGAAAGGAGCAGATACGCTCAACAGTAGATGTGTTAGCCTCAAAAGCACAGGCAGTGATGCATAGGGGAGATAGGCCCACTGACCCAGGTGTTAGTGCAGGGGATTCGGAGCACTTCCACCCCTCTCCACCAGCATTCGAGGGCTTGCCGTCTCTTGGGCAACAAGTCTCTGCACCTCCAAGGCAGGGCCTGGAAGCGTATTTCCAATCTGTACACCGTTTGAGCCCCAAGGCGGGGTCGAAATCGTTTATGGTTTAGAGTGCGCTTTTGCCTCCAAACTGTACACTGATTCAGCCCAGAGCTGGGGAGGTGGAGTCGAAATGGTGGAGGGTTTGTGATACGTTTCTGCCCTCCAAAATGTACACTGGTTCAGCCCCGAGAAATTCCAAGACATACCCTCCTCCCCATCACCAACATAATTCTCAAAATCCCCCTCCCCACCCCTTCGCTTACTCGCTCTTCGAGAATTCTCCTTGTTCTAGGAACAAGGTAGGTATTAGAATAAGTCTGCAAGGTAATTCCATAGATATTAGAATAATTCTAGTACTTAGAGCCTCCAATAATAGAATGGTTATTCCAATACAAACGAAGATCCATCTGCCTTCTATGCCGTAAACTAGTATGTACCTACTCAACTTATTGACATTCAAAAATGTTTGCTCAAATTTCAGCACGTGTGGCTTTGAATCAATCCGGTTATTTTGCTGTACAATCTTGTTCATTCCGTAAGTTTAGCTCCTTTTAATGGTGAAAAATTGACTGAATGTAACAGCTTTGTGAGTAACAATGCTGCGTAAGATTTTTGATGATGATTCTTATTGGGGCTGAACCAGTGTACATTTTGGAGGGCAGAAGCGCTTCACAAACCCTCCACCATTTCGACTCCACCTCCCCAGCTCTGGGCTGAATCAGTGTACAGTTTGGAGGCAAAAGCGCACTCCAAACCATTAACGATTTCGACCCCGCCTTGGGGCTCAAACGGTGTATAGATTGGAAATACGCGGCCTGGAACGCCCTTCCTCTTCACAACGTGACTTTGCTGGGCAGGTCAGGGAAGCCCGGGGGTCTACACCGCCCTCGGCCTATGCACCAGACCCATTACAGTACCATGGAATAAGAAGCCCTTCACCAGGGTTAAGTAATGTTGTTGGGTGGGATTGGTACCCGAATCTGCTCCAGGTCCAGGTCAGAACCAGGCAAGTAGCCCTGATTTGGTGGGCACTCTGGCAGCAATAGTCAACCAGCTGACCACGCGCCTGGAGACCCTTGTCGCTAATGTAGAGGGGCTGCAAAGCGACCAAGAAGCATTCCGCCGTGAGTTTCTGTGAGTGATTTCTCACTCTCCCTCACCCTAAATTTATATTTATGCATTTGCTTTATTTCATGGTACAATGTCTTTTTTTTAACCATTGATTCATTCATTAATTCACTCCTATTGTCGGCTCTTGTACTTCTCTTTGTTTGAGCCCATGTTTCAGATGCGTTCCAGGCACACATGGCATGGCACCAGGAGGTGCCACAATCCCCTCGGCCGGGGGGAGGCAACACATCCGTCAGGAGTGCACAAACTAAAATAATAATAATAATAATAATAATAATAATATTAATGAATGGGTAAAAATATAAATAAAACAAAGGGGTATTACAAAGTGTGAAAAGAACACTGGGAGAAGAGTTGTCCAAGGAGATAAGATGCAGTTGTCTCTTCCAGAAGGAGATAAGATGCAGAGAGCTGCTGCTTTGTACATAATGTACAAACCTGGTAAATAGTCGTGTGAGGAATTGCATGCGGTTTGAAATCAAAAGGACGGTAAATGACGTCATTTTCTGTCCTGAATCCGAAAGCAGACCTGACTACAGTTCTCCAAATATCCGTAGAAACCGACACAAACATATCAATATCCGTAGTTACTGACTAACATAAACAATCAGCCATCTTGAAGGGAAGTTCAGATTAGCCAAACTTCGTGGTCATGAAATCTGTGCATTCGATGCCAGCGTCCATGGTGGCGTTGTGTTGTACTACTTTCGGAAGGTCAATCATACAGCCAAAAGTTCAAACGCTGATTATTTTCATACTCTCTCCTGATTTCCGTAGAGGATTAAAAATTGTGCAGACGGTATAAAAACAAGTATTTTACTCTACAGAATGGGATTCGACTGAAAAAAAAAAAAAAAAAAAAAAAACTGCGATTTTCATCCGTCCTTATATAGCTCACTAAAAAACGCAATTTTTTCATAAAATCTCTTTAAAAAAAGTCTTATTTAGAAAAATAGTCGTGGTCCAGTGAATAAATGGAGATTCACCCAACGAAAATTCGAGTAGGTAGTCCTGATTTTTTGATATGTTATTTAGGACCATTACGAAGTAGTAAAATTTAATCCAAGTTTTCGTCATTCTCGTTCTTGTACGTTCTTCGAAATCTTGACAAACCGTGAAAATTTCGAGTTTTTTCAGTTTTTGGCGTATAACTCGTTCCCCGTGATGTTTTGCGTAAACTTTTCTATTAAGAAGACAAAATTTCCTATAAATTTTCCTATAAACTTTTCTATTAAGAAGAAAAAATTTCCTATAAATTTGGTCCCATACTTTTCTCTAGTCCAACCAACAGTTACGGAGATCCGATGCTGCAAAAATTGGGTATAATCTCGTGTTTCGCAAAATTTTAACTTTCTTACCTCTTCGCGACGTAAAACCTCCCAAAAGACTTCGTTTTAGCGGAAATTCGTAATAGAGACAGTTTTAGAGAATTTAAGTACCTACCTATCAAATGCAGGTCTGTAAAAAAATTTAGGAGCCAAAACCAAGGGAGTGGGGGTAAATTTATTAGAAAATGGAAAATATTTGATCAAGTTTCTGTTTTTTTATACATGGTAATGCATGTGAATTGCACTAACATGTTTTTGAGTAGGTTACTTTATCAAAAGGTTTGTTGAATTTGAAGTGAAGGGGTCTACTGATTTTGTGTATAATGAAGTTCGACCTAAGTTGGTTTCGACCACCCTTCTCACGAAGAGAGCATTATTTTAGAAAATTCAAGTAACCTATCAAACCCATGTCTACAGAAAATAGAGCCGAAAAAGTGTGAGATCAGTTAAAAGGACTGCATCCCCATTCCCCACCTCCCCTCACGAGGATCGAATTTCTTTACGAAAACTGTTTATTATCGAAAAGTGAATCGAAGGGGGTCTGAGGCCAGGTGGTTTGGATGTTGAATGGCTTTAGCCAGCAGGGAGTGGTGCAAATGTTGGGGCATTTTTCCAATTTACTCATGGTAATCCGATTGGTGCAAACTTATGCCTCTTGCCTTCCTAAACTGACACTAACGAAGTTGTCTATGTTGGCGCAAACCTAGTTTCATAATCTGACTGGCGCAAACGTATGGTAGCCATTTGCAGGGATGTCCATGTCGAAAAATGTCGATATCAGTATCTGGACAGTTAAGTAATTCGATGTACTGCCGAAAAAACTCGGCTATTTGTAAACGATTATTTATTCCAGCTTTAAACCGAGTTATTTCATCTGACAACGAGAATACGATCATTCTTTAACAGAATTGTCATTCCGAGGTCTCTGCAGGAGGAGGCCTTGAACTACTGTAGTTCAAGGCCTCCTTGACTGGCCTCCTTGACCATTGGCACCCACAGTCAACACCTACGAGGTCAGGAGCCTAACTTCACTGGTTCTTGTGGTGCCCCAACTTGGACAAGCTTAGAATTCTTCCGGATGAGTCTCATCCGATGAAATGCCAGAACTGTCAAAAGCGTAATGGGGTTATCACACTGTCGGAAACACCGAGCGAGCCGACGTGCTATCAGACGACAAGTGAGAGGGAAAAGGAAAATAATATTTACCGCCATATTATGAACGAAAGTGAGGTGGGCGTGGCCGAGAGCATGATCACCTGACTCCCGGAGCCGACGGAGCAGATCAAAAACTGGGTTCGGCAGGAGGACACTTGACTCCCGCAAAAAGTGAGGGCGCCCGCGTCGGGAACTGTAAAAATCCTCCCGCATGGAAAAACCTCTACTACAAACCTCCAAAGATTTTCCCTAAATGGGAAAAACGTAGGATCATAGATATGTCATGTAATGTTCATCTCGGTATAGTTCAGATGGCCCGAAGAAGCTACAAATGAAATATCAGATTGTAGGACAAAGGTGTTTCCAACTTCATTTTCACAATTACAAAATCACTATTAGTCTTATTCTTCAGTAATTCCTATAGCGGTAACCATCTTAACAACAATGACAACAACAACTATAATTTTCTGTCATTGTTGTTAAGATGGTTACCGCTATTTTCATATTAACTTATTGGACTGAAACTACCCTCAAACTACCCTGAATAGTGATCCTATCTAAAAATGAGGGATTCTCAACCAACTAGATTCCCAACGGAGCCTTCATTCCAAATTAAATTTGGGGGTTTCAAGTCTCATAATGACACCGGGAGTCAAGTGTCTCGCCTGGTCTGATTTTTCCTTCGCTGGGAGTCAAGTGACTTCACTAGGCCTCCGGGAGTCAAGTGTCACTTTCGTTTTTTTGTCTGGCGGGAGTCAAGTGATCTCGAGGAAGCAGACTGGGAGTCAAGTGATGAACTCCCGGGAAAATACAACACTTTCAAGAGGATCAGCTGTTCGTTGGAGCCGCCATTATAACGTCACTATCCCGACATTTTCCCCCTTGTCATCTCAGAACGACCGACGACTGGCAAACTGGCCTGGGGGGGGGGGGGGGGGGGGGGGTGGTGTCGTGATTGTGACGTCATGATGGTGGCTGTGACGTAATGACGTCATTGGCCGTGATTGTGACATCAAGGGCCGCTCCGACAGCTCGCTGGGTGTTTCTGACATGCTGATAACCCCATGAACCTTGGGAGAAGAGCCAGAATAACCTGGTACACCACATCCCACCCCAACATATCAATACATATAGTGAAAAACATCGATATTTTATTAACATCCCAACTGATTTGTCAACCCCAACTATCCAATGAGCATTACCACAAATAGCGTTTTTCCATGACGGAATGTTCACGAATTCGAGGCTCAGTCTGCGGCCAGCGTAGAATCGTCCGTTAAGTGCTTTGTACGCGGCGGCAGCAGCTCTTTCCGTTTTGTACGCCACGTAAACGTTCCCTCTGAGATGAGGATCAGTGTTGGAGCACACCCGCAATTGTACGATGGGACCGAATTTTTCCAACTCGGGTGCCACGTCGTCAAAGAACTCCCTTTGAAAGAAACGATCGTACAGAGGCAGGAGGCATAATGTGAACGTTGAAATACGTGCTGCCACTCACTTGAAATGACGATGTCTTTCCGTCTGGTCGAACTCAAGGCTGATGTCAGTATCGTACTCCCCTTGGATGCCGATTTCAAGGGAGAAGTGCGAATAGAATCCCGGTATTAAAACGATCGAGCTCAATCCAGGCTTCTTGTGATTCCTGTAAAGCGATAACTTTGAGTTACCGAAATTATATTAGCTAATCAGTTGGCAACATGGGGTCATACCTGGAGCAGGAGTCTCTGAATCTGCAGGCTCCCACTTTGGAGAAGAAAGGGCACTCTTCACGCCCTGGATTGGTATCAAAACTGGTATACAGGTCAGGCGGCTTGGCGCCTGTACCGTCGATGAATGAATCCATTTGTTCCATCAGCCTTTCCTTTATCGACCGTAAAAGATGAGTATAAATTGAATCTGCTGACAATCGCTAAACTCACAATCGTTGCATCAAATCAAACCACTCACGTATTGCAGCTTTTTCCGCTTCTCTTCGGCTTCTTTGGCTTCTTTATCGAGCCGTTCTTTTTCTTGCTCTTTCTCCCACTCCCTTTTGATCAGCGCCTGGGGATTAAAAAAAATTAAAATGGAGGTAGGGGTTAATGGTTCCCACACATTCGCAAGTGCTAGCCTACATTTGAATGCGATCTCTTAAAAAGGGCGTAAGTCCTTCGACCCAAACTTTTGTGAAATCGATTTCTTGAAGGATCGAGCGTTGACTTTGGAAAACGTTAAAATATTATACCTTGCACCAAATTTCGAATTCATTACCTCTTGTTCTTTCCTCTTGGACTCCTCTTCCATAAGAAACTTCTGTTTCTTAGCCCATCTTTCTTGAGCGCATGCTTCCATGTAAAGCCACTTTTCGTGGGCAAGGATGGACGCGTTTCTTTCTTCCAGCTCGCAGAATTCTTCGAGCGCTTGTTGTTCAGCAAGCCACGTCTTGTAATAAGGGGTGGAGGCTATCTTTTCCAAACCTGGAAAACATAAAATGAGAAAGACGTGTAATAAAGAGCAACAGAGACCGATTACTAGACCAGGTCAAACACTAATCGTGATTGACGTTTACGCTAAATTATGACGAATACCGCAGTTCCAAGCCGAAAACGTTCGAATAGCAACTAATTAAACTAACGTTGCTTTTCTTCCGCGTCCCGTTCAGCAGCAGCGGTTGACCTTTTTCTCTTCCTCCTCATTTTCTTGGCCACTCGCCTCCATTCCTTGTGTCTGAAATAAATCCGAGAGAGAGACAACCTTTTTATTTTGTATAAAAAATCACAAAAGGCGGGCCTGGAATGGACCCGCATAGTCCACCCCGGTCACGTGAAAATTTGCAACAGCTTCCAGTCGGGGTAGCTTCGTGCGGCTTGGGGTATACCCTGTGGCAATCTGTACTTTGAGTGAGTCGTAGGCTAGCAAGGATACACAGGGGCCCAACATACATACGTCCAGTGAATGAGAAATCTGGTCCCTGGCGTGGTCAATGGAAGAAGCGCAGGGTGCTTCGTTGCATAGGGGAGCAATCGACCTCTAACTCGTAAAATTCCATCGGAGTCAAGGAACAGATTGAGTAGCTTGGTGATATTCAGCTCGTGTTTACTTTCTTGGGCGTCGCTGATGTCCAGGAACAGTCTTTGACAGTGTCTGCTCGTTTGCGTTCTGCGCTGAGCGAACCTTGGAGACGGGGCCCTTTCGTCAGGGCGTTATGCTTGCAGCGCAGCACCCACGCAACCACGGACTGCCGGACATAATCCGAAAACCAGTCCTCAATGTCGAGGCCCCATCCATGAGACGTCGGTGACTGGGACAAGCGTGCCTTGTGTTGCGAGCCTCTGGCCTGCATTATCATCAAGCATAGGCCGAACTCTCTTGTACGGCCAACTGGAAAGGATCCTCTGTAAAGAGATCATCAGGAGTGTACGGAAGAGATTCAGCAACGGATTCAAGGCAGAACATATTTTCGAGCAATGCAGCGAGATCGGCTATATCATCTGACTTTCTGGAACTGAGAGAACCCGACGATATTGCATAGGACGATTTGATGGGTGAGAGAGCGACAGTGGTAGAAAGAGGCGACGACTGGTTTGACATTATTGCATTTGGTAAACCAGGCGATGAAGTGGAGGGCAATGATTGTTGGAGCCCTTGACCTGTTTGGAACTGATGTTGACAGTATAAGGGCCAACGGAGGCCACTTAGTGCGTTGTGGTCATGAGGCAAGTAGCGTAACTTCGACAACGAAATTAGAAGTGCACAGTCGCGGGTGCAGTTTGGTCTCTGACAGAGGGGATTTCGCGTTCCTCAAATGTTCAAATGGACCTTCTTCTTTGGTTTCTCAGAAAATGCTCCACTGATGAGGTGAGCCTCTGGGGATCCTCTGACACAGAAAATTGTTTCATTAGGGCTGACTTGGTTCAAGACCCCAGAAGTTAAGATCATGTCAACTGATGACGGAATATGGAGTTAATACTTTGAAAGAGTTAAACTATGTACTTCAGTCCCTACGCGGCCACACAAATCGACACCTGAACTTACCTTCCCATTACTTGACGTGCCAACTTAGGAGTAAGCTAATTTTGTACCTTCCTGTAATCCCCTATTAAATAAAATTAATTTCTTCAATTTTTGACAACATAAACAAATCTCAATGATATTCAACACTCGTTCAAAATGCAAGAAAACCTCACTGTACCTCCTTGTTGTAGTGTTCTTGTTGTTTCTATTTGATGTTGCAGAGTGTAGCCATGTGAGACGACACGGATGTAGACCAGCATTATTGTAGTGTAACTGCTACTATTGTAGTGTAACTGCTACTTTGTCAGTGAAACGATTCTGGTCCCTGTTAATTTCTTGGCCACAATATTCAGTCTCTAAAATGTCACAATTTTGAATGGTAATTAACATAAATTAAATTAAATTAAATTAACATAAATTAAATTAAATGTGTTGTTAAAATTTACTGAATACCAATATCAATCTCAATAAAAGGAAATAATAAAATGAAATTAAACATAAAATAACTGAAATGATATTATTGATCTCAAGAGCAATGACTCAAGTTTCTTGAGATTATGAAGGAAACATTCAACCGTATACAGAAAAACGATTGAAATATTTCAAAAACAAGGAGTAAAACGTGTATTGATGATGTTTTCAGTTATAACTTATAAGCTTTGTGGTATGATAGATATGAAAATTTCGATTATTTATCAACTAGGAATTACATTTAATGTAATTCCTAGTTAATAAATAATCGAATGAAATAGGTACCTAATAATTATTATCGAATGAAAGCAGCATCAATACACGTTTTACTCCTTGTTTTTGAAATATTTCAATCTTTTTTTTTTTTAATATAAGGTACCTACTGCCTACCATCGCTTGAATCGTTTTTCTGTGTAGGTACCTACTAGGTTATAAACCTACGTGGTTAGAAAAAAAAATTCTGAATTTTAATTTTTTCCCGATTTTAGTCATAATATGTATACAAATTACTTAAGTAATTTCTCTACTGCGAAAAAACAGACATAATATAACACGATCAGATGTTTATTCCAGTAAGGGAGAAAATTTCTTTTAAGTAAGAACATTAAAATGTTCTGGTAACATTATAATAATGTTACATTTAGGTACCTAAATTATAATCATGTTACATTAATTGGTACATTTAATGATTAAATTTTAATGTTAATGTTCTGGTAGGTACCTAATTTTCATAGATTTTAATGTACAATCGCTAGTAAATTTTATTATAGCTTTTTCGGAATTTATATTACAGGTCGAGTGCTATAAAATTATTCCTATTACCTTATTACCCGTTTCAACCATGGTTTTCTATAGTAAAAACCATGGTGCTCAGTGGTATTCGAATTTAGATTGAGCCCCACAGGAATCCTGAACCATCCATCAAATCTAACCGCCTTTATCTACGACACTAAAATTATTTTTAAAATTTACGGTTAATAATAATAATAATAATTTACTCCTCTGTAAACTTTTGTTTTTGGACAGAACGGGAACAGCTCTAACAGTGACAGGCAATTCCCGAAACGTCCCATCTCATTCCTGGAAATAAAAACCAAAATAAAAAATTGGCACTCTTTCTTTAGTTATGCCGATCCAGAAATAACAGGAATTTATTGTAATTTTTTTCCAAAAATTCGTTCATTAGCAGGGATCCCCATTTTCAGTAGGAAACTGAAGGCCCTTTGTTGTGTCCTTCGATATTCTTGATCTCGATGTATCGAATGATTGGCGACGTAGTATTCATATCGATAGATCATACAAAACATTTTGATTTATAAAAAAAATAATAAATTGACTTGATTTTTGTTCAAGGTAGATTATTTTATTACTATTAATAAATTTATTTATTACCAATATTAATTTTATTATTATAAATTACTTTAATTTTTTAATTTTAGTTTTAATAAAATATAATTAAAAATAATTTTAATATATAATTAAAAAATTATATTACCTATATATTAAAATTTATAATAAATGTTTTCTTCTTTTTTAAATTTAAATTTGAACCTGAATTTTGATTTTTTTGTTAGGTAGGTACCTACCTAAGTCAATAAAACCATTTTAAAGCATTAAAAAAACTGTTCACTTCCATAGTGTTAGAACAGACAGAGGACTCCCAACAATGAATTCTACGTCCAAAATTACATCGAAAACGACACATTATTCTACCCCCGATTTAAAGTCCTTCAAAAGCCTCATTTGTTGCTCCTAGAAGCTCCACAGATCCTCATGGTGTGGTCTGATGTGTGACAACCAAGGAGGTTAGAAGAAGACTCTTCTTCTAAACTCCTTGGTGACAACCCACTAGGGATGTTTGATACTTCTAAAGTATCGATACAGTATCGTATCGATACATCCAGACAGTATCTAAAAGTATCGATACGATACTTTCAATAAAGTATCGGTATCGAAGTATCGATACTTTTCAAAAACGCCTGCAAATTTTTAGTCAAGGGTTTATTATTCTTTGATATGGGTTACTTGTGCAAAAATTAATTCTGTCTCAATGAAAAATTTTTGAAAAAAAAGGTTTTTCTTTTAATTTTTTTTTTTTTTTTACCCAGAAAATATTTGACCTCCTGAGATCCTTCAAAAATCCCTTTTGTAGCCCCATGAAAGCCCTTTACATCCCCACAGTGAAATTGGATCCTTCTGGGACCCCCAAAAATATAATCGAAAACGACACCCAACTCGATCCCACAGCCAAACTCCTTTAAAAAAAAACCCTCCCGTAACCCCATTTTAGCCCCATAGCGCCCCACGGGTTTGGACGATCGGACTGAAAACCTTGCTCCAAGCCTCGGGGGGTAGGTACAGGTAGCAAAAAAGGGGAACATTCCCTCGTTTGGTGTAGCTGTGGCCACACTAATTTCTACTGTGATTAGTGAGTTGGGTTGGTTGGTTGGTCCAACATTTTGGTGGTCCGCCCTTGATCGAGGACGGCTGACTCTTCTGATTTGAGAGCTGGTGCAGCTCCAGGTGGTGGTGGTAGGTACCTACATCAACTTTCTTCAATTGCTGGTCAAGTTAGAGGTACTGTCAACTACCTATATGCCGTAAGTTTTGAATCTGATGAAATGTGAGGGATAAAAAAAGTATCGGCGCCGATACCGGAAAAAATGTATCGATACTACGATATGTATCGGGGGCAAAAAGTATCGATATGTATCGATACTTCTTTTGAAAAGTATCGATACTTTTAAGTATCGATACTTTTTCAACATCCCTACAACCCACTCAACTGTCTCCTTTGAACCGTTTAAAACCCCCTTTTGTGGCTTCCTTTTTAGCCTGTCCCATGAGCTGGGGTGAATACCGTGTTGTTCTGGTGGGTGCAAATTCCTTCTGATGATGTTGTATCTAGTAGGTAAAATTTACCTATTAAATTTTAATACAATATTACTTGAAGTGACGCTATTGGGCTTATCCCGTATAAGTCAATCCCGGAGTATTCGATATAAATATCGTAACTATCGACTTAAGTATCGATACTGTAAGAGCCTTCAGTGACTCAGTCCTTCTCCGGATTTCGCAGACAACGTTT
This sequence comes from Pilophorus perplexus, assembly GCA_955831195.1. NCBI lineage: Eukaryota > Metazoa > Arthropoda > Insecta > Hemiptera > Miridae > Pilophorus > Pilophorus perplexus. Next base: position 17,220,663 of record OY037008.1, read on the forward strand.
CGAGTCAACTTTAGACGAATTGCGTCGTGGTAAATTTCCTATTATCGGGAGTGTTTGTTTTCATGATTGATTATTCGTGCGCATTCACTATGAAGCTTATAATGTGAAAATATTGTAGTGAATCTCAGTGATCCTTCGAATCCCACGTCCCGTTTCGACTCCGGCCCAAAATCTCGCAAGGGTTTCAAACTGTGGAACGCTAAGTCAAGGTGAGGTCTTATCTTCCCGTATGCAACACCTGCTCCTTATAACGTTATTTGTTTGAAAGTTTATCATCTTCGGGATGTTAGCGACGTCGAGGATGATAACCCTTGACGCCCTAATGTGTTGATCGATCTGTCCAAACAAAGGGAGCTATCGGCAGGTCGGTGATAAAGTTGATCAATAAAGGGCCCTGGCTGAAGGTTACTGTTGTGGTCGTAACGCATATTTTGAACCTCTATTTTGAGTTGTCCTCGCTCTTATTCTGAGAAAATCTGCTCGCCTGATGGTGTAGTCGCTCGTGTAGAAGTCGAGTCTAAGCGCTGTCACGTTTGATGTCACCTTGTGTCATTCAAGAGTGGGATGAATCTCCCATATTTCCGAAGGATCTTTGAGGACCTTGAAATTTTGACCCAGTCAAGGTCCTTTAATGCAAGGGGGTTAAATGCTCGTTATTTCAATCATGATTGAAATGCCATGCATCTATCAGAAAGTTGAATGATGGTTGATTGTAACAGTTGACGGTTGTTTGCTATCTTCCCAATCACTGTCAGGAGGTCAAATGAGGTGTCATTTTCGAAGTGTTTTTAAACGTAGAATCTATTGATGAGGGTTCCCACACGCATTTAACCACACCGTGGGGATCTATGGGGGATCTATAGGAGGGTATTTTTGAGGATTTAGGGTAGAGGGTCGAGTGTGTTGTTTTCGAAGTATTTTTGGACGTAGACTTGGGGTGGGGGGGGGGGGGGGGTTATGAGACCCGTACAGCTACACTGTGGGGATTCATGAAGGTCTTATGGTGTTCCGAATCGGGGATTTGAAGTACTTTGGCAGGCGGTCGAATGAGGTGTCGTTTACGAAGTATTTTTGGACGTAGAATCGATTTGATGGGGGTCTCCGACCCCATCCGACTACGCTGTGGAGATCTATGAGGCTACCAATGGGGTTCAGGAGAGGCGTATTAAGGATTAATGTTAGGGGGTTGAGTGGGGGTCGCTTGAAACTTGAAAGTTTCAAGTAGGTAAGTATTTTAGGATGCTGAATCCATTTATGGGGTTTCAGACTCATCCGACTACTCTATGGGGTAGCAAACGGGGCTTTCGATGGGCTTTGGACAGGTGGTCGAATAAGGTGTCGTTTTTGAAGCAGGTAATTTCCGATGTAGAATTTATGGGGTTTTTGAAGGACTTTGGTCAGGAGGTCGAATGGGCTGTAGTTTTCAATGTGTTGTGTAGAATCCACATAGGTAATATGTGGATTCTACACACCATATTATGGTGGTATCAGGCGCAGCCGACTGTGGAGATCTGTGAGGGTTTTTATGCGGCTCTCGAAAGATTTGTGCAGATTTTAGAGTTGGAAATCGTCTTTATGGATTTTTGGAAGCGTAGTCCGCTTCAGGGGTGGGTTATAATAAAATCGATTTGATATCGGACCTGAGAAATCGATTCTAACAAAATTGGGTCTGCAAATTCTAACAAAAAAGCGCTGCAAATTTTACTCGAGGGTTTATAATATTTCGATGTACCTAATTTAATTGTGCAAAAATTAAATCTGTGTCATTAAGAAACTATTTTTGAAGAAAAAAAAAGTCTGTATAATGACATTATACATCTGTCTAAACATTGTTTAGACAGATGTGGGACCTAAAAAAGGGATTATGCGTCCAAAATTCCTCGGAAAACGTCACTTTAAAAATATTTGACCTCCTGGGATCCTTCTAAAATCCCATTTGTAGCCCGACGAAAACCGAATAGATCCCCCAAGGTGAAATCGGGTTGTTCTGGGAACCACAAAAAAATGGAATTTTCGTCCAAAAATACTTCGAAAACAATACCTAACTCGACCCCATAGCCTGAACCCTTCATAACGCACTCCCGAAGCTCCTTTTTGGTACCATTATAGTATGCGACCTTCGCTAACTTTCCAGATGCAGTACATATGCGATCTACTCTGCGCCGTGCGACCAACGGTTGTTTTCTTGCTTTCAACGAGAGCTGTTGTTTTATTTTAAATGTTAAGTATTTTAGATGAAGGAATGTGCGTAAAATTCTTGAAGGGGAAAGATGTGCTGCCAGAGCAACAGAAGTGCACGAAAATGAGGGATGGTGAGCCGTGTGAGGGGGACCTGAAGCAGTACAAGAGATCGACGCGGAAAAGAGATGCTGATGGTCAAGTGATCAAAACTGTGACTCTGAGATGCGTTAAAAGGGGGTGCCAAATATACAGCTCGATTCTAAGGTAAGGGTTTTCTCGTTTTTCCACTTTGTTGGTCGTCAACTGCGTCTTCGAGTGAGACGCGTAGATCAAGGGTTGAGGGTAGGTCGCATACTAAAATGGTACCTCCTTTTTAGCCCCTCTAAGCCCCACGGTTTTGCAGGCACAGCTAGATGGTAAACCGAGTATTTTGCCAGATTAAAGGGAAATACTGCTAACCAAAACGACTCGTACGGCGGACGGATTTGATGAAATGATTTTTGAAATCTACCTACGTGCAATGAAACGGATAATATCAAATTTTGAGGCCGATCCAGATTTTCGACCCCGTCGGGAATTCACAATACAATGTATACATACACCTATACAAAGGTTTATTATCTCAAGAAGAATAAACCAAAATCGGTTCTCGATTTTATTGAGTGAAAATGAAAGTTTAGTTTTCCGAGTAGAAATTCGATTCCGAGTAGAAATTCGGGGCTTTTGAGGATTTTGGACTGGTGATCGAATGAGATGTCGTTTTCGAAGAATCATAGGACGTGGAATCCATTTTTGAAGGTCTCCAATCTATCGTAACACTATATATACTGTTCTTAATTTTTTAGCGCAACCTTTTCCCAAGAAAGGAAAGGTGCGCTGACCTCTTCGACATGTTTGTGAGGGAGGGTGTGTGTGTGTGTGTATCACTGCATCACGCCCGAGCGGCTCAACAGATTTTCATGAGGGTGGTTTCATTGTGATCAGCGAGTTCGGGGGGTGGTTATAGGCTACCTTGATTTTTCCTCCCTCATCCCCTTCATCGGTTTTCGGGAGGTCCTTCAGGACGAAAGTTGTTTATCTCTGATGTGTAACTAAGGGGGCCTCAAAAGGGGGACGAAAGTTTTTGTCTGATTTCGTTGGTACAAGGGTCTATGGAATGAGCTTTTTAGGCTGATTCCAACGACTCCAAGACGATTTTTGCAGCCTGAGCCGTTCGTTACCTCTGATCGGCATAAGGTTTTCTTACGCTTCGGTCGTTAGGGTGCAGTTGTTTACGTAATGAGGATCACGTGGATATTTTTGATGTGTTGTGTGGCATAGTTTGGTCGCTAGATACCTACTGTTTCTTAGTTTCTCTCGCTCATCAAATCTCTTTATATATATATATCTCCTTCTCTTCTCTATATATAAAAGAGAAGAGTATCTGTGTTTGTCTGTCTGTGGCCCGAATCACGCCCGAACGGCTTGGCCGATTTTGATGCGGTTTTTTTTTTTTTTTTTCAAAATGATCGCAAAGTTCCGGATCATGTTATAGGCTATGGTAGATGTCGTTCGAGGGCTCAACTCCGCAAGTTGGACAAAAAAGGGGTAAAAATAGATTTCACCTTCCAAATAAATCCTTTCACTTTCATCCTGTATTTCTCTAGGTAGAAAAACTATTCATTATCGAAAAGCGAGCAGAAGGGGTCTGAGGACAGGTGGGCTATCATAGACCATACTGGTCGTGCGTTGGCTTGCTTTAGCCAGCTGGGGGTGGTCCCCTAGTGTAGGTAATATAATGCTGAGGCCGATACAATATAACTCGGGAGAAGACCGGGCAGCTCACTAGTACAAAATAATAGAAAAAACCTTCTGTAAAATACCTAATTTTTCCCCCTATTTGTTTAGGGCCTACTTAATATTGGGCTTACAACTCATTCAACTCAAGTAGTCTTGATTGTTTGTAGAGAGTGTCTGTTAGTTACCGTTTAGCTTTTGAATACATTTTATGATTAGGAAGTTGGGAAGAGTTTCTTTCAATTAGGGTTCCTCTATTAAATAGTGTGAAAAATTTTGTCACACTGTACTGTAGTTTTTTACTATATGGTATTATTAAGGGTAAAAAGATGGTCTGTTTTGAACACAGGCTTGAATTAGTAGCAGAGTCCTTTGTTGGCGGTGTTTTCAGCTTTTAGACTCCATATCAGGTGGTCTAAGATAATTCCGAGTATTCTTCGAATTTCCCTTTTGTTCTACGATATGGCAATCTTTAGATGATAAGCAGTTGCAACTAGGATTGACCAGACATTCTGTAATTGAATAATTTGCTAGATATTGAGTGGAAAAAATTCGATCTCATGCTTCAAGAGGTCTGATAGTGGTCCTGGGGGTTTTCGAGGGTGCTGAATCCGAAGGTCTGAGGTCCTGCCCGAGGCTTTGCCCCTAGACGCAGAGGTTCCGCTGAACAGTACCCATTGGATACTGCAATTGATCAAAACCCTCACTTTTAACTTCATTATTTTTCAACGAGCAGGTGCCATTCTTAAAATCTAACGTTGAACACGCCCATATATATGTTGATGGGTCTAAAATGCTTCCTTAATGTGTTTTTTGCCGAAAAATTACCAAAAAACGTGGTTTTTCATCAATCTTGAAGATTTTTGTTCACTATTCTGACGATTCTGCAAAACCTACAATACTTAACCAAACCAACAAAATTTTGCCATATACGTGGTACATTTCTGCGTCGAATGCGACCAACCGCACCTCGGTAAGTGCAATAGCCGATTTTTGGCGACTGTTTAAAGTTTAAAACTGGGAATTTCTAAACTAGGTCTAAACTGGGAATTTGGTGTTTTTGCCGATTCGGTTTAAAAGCTGCAGGGCGCAAAAGTCATATTTCTTCGTTCCTGCTCCGCTACCTTCCCTCCTCTCCTCGTTAGAAAGAGAAAAAGAAAATCTGTGTGAACACAACAAAGTGGATGACAGAGTTTTCTTGTAGTAAATTATTAGTATTTCTTGGAGTAAAGTATTAGTGTGCTTTCACGTGTAATACAATTTTTTAAATTTTTTTATCTTGCGTATTAATCGGGTTCCAGGGGGTGGAAGAGGGCGTTAACGACCTTTTCGCAGAAGAGCCGAAAAATCGCTGTTTTTAAAAACGCTATATCTCCAAGACCACTGACTCATCAATTTTTACCACTGCTTTTTGAAGGATGTCTACATTCATATTGTATAGAGTGGTCATTTTCGAAAAACGCATAGTTTTAGGTATACAAGCGAAAAACTGAAGAAAAAAAGTGTCAAAAGATTGAGGTTATTTGAATTTTCGATGTGAAGCCGATCTCGGGGGAGGTATCAATCTTTAAATTGGGATTCAGCACCCCAAAAAACATAGAGATCCGTCGAGAAAAATTATTCCCCAATTTTGTTACGGAAAACCACCATTTGACTGGACTAAGGTTTCAGTTGTGAGTTTCCTCTTGATTTTTTGCCAACGTGTCACAATGTACATGTCCATGTGTTACTAACAGATTTGTCTTGGGGTTTGTTTCAGGCGTAAAGCTCGGATCAAGGGTTACGTCGGAAAGTTCCTGGAGATGGGGTCCGTTTGGAAAAGGCTGCAAAGGGTCAACAAGCGGGCCGCCAAATTCCAGTTCACCGTCTCCTACCACGCCATCTCCGTTGAAACTACATCCAAATGGTGAGACCCGAAGGGAAATGAATGGGAAAGGTTGTTCTCGCCAATCTTATCTGGTAGTCGAGAAGTCCCCGCGGTTTCCTCGTGTGACTAAAAATCTGCAGCCCTCGGGGCGCAAAATGAATCACGTGCCGGAACGCCTTCGACTTCCTCCAGACGATCAGACTTCCTCACTTACAACCGCCTAATTATTCTGCGCCCCGTCTGGCGGGTTTTGAAGCTCTTCGAAGTGCCCTTGGTTTATTACAGCGCTCAAAGTGGGGTTGTATTTGGTTCAAGGACCCGGAACGGTTTTTATTGGGGTTTGAATCAATTATGTGGGCTATAATAATTATTGACCACAGTAATTATTATAATTGACGATTGTCAATTGTCAATAATAATAACGATTATATTGAGCTCGCAGTCTGTTTACTAAGTCCATTTGAGCCCAGTAAGGTGTCGTTTTCGAAATAATTTTGGTTGAGAAATCGATCAAAGGTCTCACATCAACCCGTATATTTTCAGGCCAAGGAGTAGGGGGGCCTTTATTTTGGGGGAAAACTCCTTTTTTCCCATCGCCTTATTATTATTATTTTTTCCACAAAACTCCTTTCTATTCCATTTGTAATTTTTTGTAATTTTTATTTTAATTGTATATTTTCTAATTTTTTTAAAATTACATTTGAACCTGAATGTTGATTTTTTTGTTAGGTTGGTACCTAAGTCAATAAAACCATTTTAAAGCATTAAAAAAACTGTTCACTTTCATAGTGTTAGAACAGACAGAGGACTCCCAACAATGAATTCTACGTCCAAAATTACATCGAAAACGACACTTTATTCGACCCCCGATTTAAAGTCCTTCAAAAGCCTCATTTGTTGCTCCTAGAAGCTCCACAGATCCTCATGGTGTGGTCTGATGTGTGACAACCCACTCAACTGTTTCCTTTGAATCGTTTTAAACCCACTTTTGAGGCTTCCTTTTTACCCCAATGAACGGAGCTGAATACCGTGTTGTTCTACTGGGTGCAAATTCCTTCTGATGATGTTGTATCTAGTAAATACAATATTACGTGAAAAGACGCTTTTGGGCCTATTCCGTATCAGTCAATCCTGTTGTATTCGATATAAACATCGTAACTATCGACGTAAGTATCGATACCAGGAGATATCGTAACAGCCGTCAGTGACCGTCAGTCCTTCCCCGACCACCACTTTTGCACAAAACTCCTTTATAATCTTTTTTTGTAAATTTTGTGAATTTAAATAATAACGTTGCAAATTTACACAAGGGTTTATTATACTTTGATATAGGTTACTTGTGCGAAAAGTAATTCTTTGTCAATAAAAACATTTTTGAAAATAAAATTTTGAAAATAAATATTTGACCTCCTGGGATCCTTCAAAAATCCCATTTTTAGCCCCTTGAAGGCCCTATAGATCCCCACAGCGAAATCGGACCGTTCAGGGACCCCCGAAAATGGATTCTACATCCAAAAATACTTTGAAAACAACACCTAACTCAATCCCATATCCGAACATCTTCAAAAACACCTCCCGTAGCCCCATTTTAGCCCCGTAGCGCCCCACAGGTTTGGGCGATCGGGTTGAAAACCTTGCGGGCCCAACTAGATGGTAAACCAAGTATTTTGTCAAAATTTCAGATTTAAAAAAAAATCGTAGGTAGGTACAGCCCAAAACTGTTCGGACGGCGGACGGCAGAAGGATGTTTCGTTTTTGGAATCTAGACATCTGTTACAGATCTGTTACAGTAAACGAATAATGTCAAATTTTGAGGCCGATCAGAATTTTAAACCCCTGTCGCGATTACATAGATGTATTATTCCAAGAATAATAAACCAAAAAGTAATTGAAAAAAGAAAAAAAATACAAAAATTCTTCTTGCAGTGTCAGTTGATTATCTACCCACCTAAGCACCATTCACATAGATCTTCCACATCTGGACTGCGAATGTAGCTGAAAGAATCAATTTTGGTTTATTATTCTTGGAATAATACACCTATGTTTTCGCGACGGGGGTCGACGACTCCGATCGGGCTCAAAATTTGACATTATCCGTTTCAAGTGGTCGACATTCTAAAACCGAAATGTCCGTCCGCCGTACGCCGTACGCCGTCCGCCGTCCAGGCCGTTTTGGGCAGTAGGAATTTTTTTAAAAATCTGAAATTTCGACAAAATACTTTGTTTACCATCTAGTTGTGCCCGCAAGGTTTTCAGTCCGATCACCCAAACCCGTGGGGCGCTCTGGGGCTATAATGGGGCTACGGGAGGGGTTTTTTGAAGGCTTTTAGCTATTGGATCGAGTTAGGTGTCGTTTTCGAAGTATTTTTGGACGTAGAATCCATTTTTTGGGGTCCCGGAACGATCCGATTTCACTGTGCCGATCTATAGGGCTCTCATGGGGCTAAAAATGGGATTTTTGAAGGATCCCAGGATGTTAAATATTTTTCGAGTAAAAAATACGGAATTTTTGAAAAAACCACATTTTTGAACAAAATAATCCAAAAAAAAATTTTTTGAGATAAAAATCCAAAAAAAAAACTTTTTTTTTTAAATTTTTTCATTGACAGAATTAAATTTCTGCACAAGTAATGTATATCAAAGAATAATAAACCCTTGTGTAAAATTTGCAGCGTTTTACGTTACGAACCATATTTAATCAGTAGGTATCGAAGTTGTATTGTGATATTTAAATTACTTTCATAATCGAATTCTCAACTTCTTTATTTTCCTTTTTTATTAAAATTTAATTCTATTAAATTTTAAGTTTAATTTAAATTACTTTCATAAGCGAATTCTCAACTTCTTTCTTTTCCTTTTTATTAAAATTTTAAATTCTATTAAATTTTAAGTTTTAATCTATTAAAATTTTTAAGTCTATTCAATTTTAATAGACGACGAGTGAAGAAATAAGGGTAATGTAAGGTGGATGCGGCGAGATAGTGGGAATCCATCTTAAAAAAGACGATTTAAGACGAAATAGTCTATTTCCACGATTTATCGTGGTACGACAAGTAAAACGAGGTGGGTCGACAGGTAAAACGAGGAAAAAATTTATTAATGCCTAGTTATGTGGTAACGAATCACAGTAGGTACAGTCTTCAAAGCTCATCAAAATTCACAGCTTTTTTCATTCAAAAAATATTATGAAACTAACTTGTAGCAGTCTTTTCTAAGTTTTTTCTGTATTTAGGAATATGTAGGTGTTTAGGATAAAATTTATCCTAAATACCTACATATTCCTAAATACAGAGAAAACTTGGAAAATACTGCTACAAGTTAGTTTTATTTAATGCTGCACAGATGCTATAGTAGCTGCAGAAGTGTCTTGATCAGGTGAACTGCAAGAATCTTGCTCGTTACTTTCCTGAAAACAAAATAAAAAGTTAATAGAATCCATAGTAAGTAGTCCTACCAACCAGAAAAATGTGTTGATTTTATTATTTTATATTATTTTTATTATTTTATATTTACAACTCAATACCATTCTCTGTACAACAAGAAAAGCCTTCAGAGTTCACGTGAACTCAGTTCAGCTGAAACAGGTAATGTATTTTGAAGAGTTAGCAATTTAAACCCCAGATTTTGATGCTTTAAAAAAATTATTTTACCCCAGCACGAATTGGTAACTCCACACAACTACCTACTGGGGTTTTAACCAGTCAACTCCACACAACTCAAGGATGGAATATTGAAACATCCTCAGCTTAGAGATTGCAGAATGTTTCAATGATTAGCGTGATCATGCATGTAGAAAAAATTATGAATAAACTATAACAGAAAAAATTATAACTCTAAACACATTATAACGCCGTATAACGTATTAATACTAACCGAATTATGTGGATCCAACTTCAGGCAAGCAGGTTTTGTGAGATGTGCGGTGTTCCTGTCGCCTTGGAGATGTGTGTTGTTACGTTTTTAAACTTTTTAGGCACTGTACGATAGCATGGACGACACAAACTTAATTTTCTGAAAGGGGTGATATTCTGGATTACAATGGTACCAAAATCCCGGAAACGTCAAAAAATGAGTTGTGTGGTGTTGCGGTAACGACGTCGATATGATTTTATAGCAGTTTGTTTGTGTGATTTCCATCGAACATGAGTATTTCTTTCATTTAGTGGATGATCCTGAACTCGAAAATTGTTGAAACTTTGGTAGAGGCTGGCTCTCGAGTAGTAAGAACGTTTTACGTGGTTTTTTTTGCGATCCCGTTTCATTGAAGATAAAATACCCTATTAAATACCCAAAATGGGTATTTACCCTGGGTATTTACCCTTAAAAAAGAATACCCGGGTATTTTACATCTCTGCCCATAGCGCCCCACGGGTTTGAGCGATGGGACTGAAAACCTTGCGGGCACAACTAGATGGTAAACCGAGTATTTTGTCAAAATTTCGGATTAAAACAAAAAATCCTACTGCCCAAAACGGCCCGGACGGCGGACGGACATTTCGGTTTTGGAATCTAGACCTCTTGAAACGGATAATGTCAAATTTTGAGGCGGATCGGAGTCGTCGACCTCGTCGCGATTAAAAAGGTGTATTATTCCAAGAATAATAAACAAAAGTTTAATATTGGTACCTAATGGGAAAGCTCATGAGTAGCAGATGAAGCTCATTATAGCTCAGCATCCGAGAGCTTCATAGCTCTTTTGTTCGGAGGCCAATAATTGGCCTAATTAGATAGATAGATAGTCTAATTATTAGATGTTCAACGTTCAAATGGAGAAGAGTAGTTCTGTTCGAGTAATAGGTTCAGTTCGTCTGATCTCCAATACTGATTGATGATCATTCGGTTATCTAAATAATCATCGACTTACAAGATGTTCGGTGTCCAACGACTGAATTTCCTACGAACCGCTCAATCACCCTATTTTATTTTATTTTAAGAACAACTAATCATTATTGAATAGCGAGTAGAAGAGGACAGAGGCCAGAGTCGGGGGTTAGCTGATTTTAGCCAGCACGGGGTGGCCCCCGAGTCGTACATAAATGTGAGCTATCAGCGTTACCCAGAGGACACCGCGAGGAGGTTGCTCACGTTGTCCCCCAATATCAGTGGCATGAGCCACCTCGTCAAACGTTAGCAAAAAAGAAAATGGGGGGGGTTGTACTCATGAGTCTGAAATAACGTAAACCTGAATACAGTTTCCATAACTGTTTCCGAACGTATACTTACCGATACGTTTCAGTCCCAACAAATACCAACCAGTAGTTCCATGGAGGCGCCCGCCTAACACTCGTCCCTCCTCAAAAGAAGAGAGACTCCAAACTCCTTGATGCCTCCTATGCCTCCACCAGTTGAACACCTTGTCCAACCCAGCTACGGATGGACTACGAACAATTTAGTCCAGTTCTTTGATTTCTTCGAACTCGTGTGTGTCCTCTTATGTGTGTTCAGATTTTGTCAAGGGGTTCTTGGTATGTGTAATAATGTGGTGAGGGGAGGAAATGTAACTATGTTCTCGACCTCGATGTCAGTCTTTGTAAGGATCCCTTATGTTGGGTAACCATAGGAAACCATTCCTGAACATTAACCAAATACCAACTGTAGGCACTTCACGAGAGCCATCCTACCTTCTACCTACCATCTTCCTTTCTTCTGCCAGCCTTCTCTTCTTCCCTTTGGTCTGGCTTCTTCCTCGAGCTCCTGTCCTCGTTTTTTTCTTCTGTTGACTGGGAAGCCTCCGGATCTGCCATGTTTAAGCCTCCAATCACTGGAGAACTGGTGACTCCAACGTGATGGAGTTTCTGTGAAATGTAAAATAATGAGAAAAGGATCTAACTCCTGGCCCTGGCATTTATGTATAAAGGGAAACCCGTTTTTACAACTAATTATTAATTAGTTATGAAAAGGGGTTTCCCCCATGTGACCTCCTCCTACCCCCCAACTAAGGGGGGGCTTTCCCCAAATAGTCACACCATCCTCACCAATTTGGGTAGGATACTGGAACAAAGCATCAATCCTACGGAAACAGGCGATAAAACGTTCAATGCAGGAAACAGACAGTATAAAGGCTCCAGGCAGCAAACAGGCAGTATCAATGCTCCAAGCAGCAAACAGGCAGTATAAATGCTCCGTGGAGGAAACAGGCAGTATAAATGCTCCAAGCAGCAAACAGGCAGTATAAATGCTCCAAGCAGCAAACAGGCAGTATAAATGCTCCAAGCAGCAAACAGGCAGTATAAATGCTCCAAGCAGCAAACAGGCAGTATAAATGCTCCAAGCAGCAAACAGGCAGTATAAATGCTCCAAGCAGGAAACAGGCAGTATAAATGCTCCAAGCAGCAAACAGGCAGTATAAATGCTCCAAGCAGCAAACAGGCAGTATAAACGCTCCATGAAGAACAAAGGCAGTATGCAGCACACAGTCTGTAAACATTCTATAGAAGAAACAGGCAAAGGTCGATCCAGCAAAGAAGCAGGGAAAGGAAGACGTTCCAACTATGGAAACAAGCGGTGATAACTTTTCACAGGCAACAGGCAATGTCCAATGGAACTACTTACTTTTGAGCGTTTCTCATCTTACCAGGGGCTGCTCAATATCACCTGACGCCAAACCCTATGGTCCTGACTGATTCTTGGTGAGCTTGAGGCGACGCGACGTGGGTGACCCTTCTTCAGTCGGCCTTCTGGAGAACCTGCCTGGGTCACCTTTCTGCGGCCATACGACGGACATGCTCGTACCGTTGGAGCTTCCTCGTGTCACACGACCTACAGCACATTCTCCTTGAGGACGAAACTGTAACTACTCTCCCTCAACGTCTTCTTACCTTTCATAATTTGCCTCTCCTCTTCACACCGTTCTTCCCCCTCCATTGGCAGTATACTTTCAACAATAGCACTGAGGATGAGCTGTTTAGTTCGGCAATGAATTTCTCTGCTCCTCCACTGAAAGTTGAGAACTTGAATTGTTCCTCTGGCTAGTGAAATCTGTGTTTCACTATCCGATTTGCACACTTGTCAATGATAGAACCCTGAAACTTGAAAGAATGCCAACCTCAAAAACCTCTTGGGCAACCTATGGAACCCTTAAAGAAAGAGAGCCAATAGTAGATAATCAGAACTTACATGTCTTCATTTTGTCAAAGGACTCATCTAAATAATATTTTTGTCAAAGGACTCATCTAAATAATACGTTTGTGAGCCCTCTATTTGAAGCCTTATATTATAAGGCTTCAAATAGAGGGCTCACAAACACAACTTTCTTCAATAAAGACAAAACAGTTCCTAACTACTCTCCATCAACGTTCCTTCTTACTTTTCATAGTTTGCTGCTCCTCTTCACGCACACTTCCCCCACCATTGGCAGTGGCGTCAGACTGAAGACCCTTTGGGAACTTGGGGAGCGTTCTATAAATAAACTCACTAAAAGACGAAGCTATTTGCCAAATTATTTGCCTTCCTGGTGATTTCATGCAGAATTTGGTGACCATTGCTGCAGCAACTCTTGTCTGGTGTGTCGCTTCGCTGCAGAAAAACTGGATTGGCTCGTAGACAATGAGAAGATATATCTTGGTGGTCTTGTCATTCAGAGTACTTCAGTAATGACGCTGATGCTCCCAAGAAGTCTCCCATCGATGCTGAAATACAAAATGACCGTTTAGCAAGGAAATCCACTCCATATCTATTTCACTGTAGACAATCAAACTCACCATCAATGTCTTCTCTGTAAATTCAGTCAATGAAGGCAGCATGATGGCAGATGTTGAGGACTGTTTCGTGGAGTCAAACAAAATCCATCCAAGGAGCACGAAGAAAGCTACGAAGCTGAACGTATTGCTGCATCACCGCAGAATCACTTCGCTTCATGGCAGAAAAACTGGATTGACCCGTAGACGATGAGCAGATAATACCAACATAATATGTTATATAATATTATTATGTTGGTAGTCTTACCCATCATTCAGAGTAGGTGCCTGCTTACTTACTTCAGTAAATGACGCTGACGCTCTCACGTGGTCTGTCATCAGAGGCCAGTTAAATGCCAGTTACTTCTGCTAAATAAAGAAGAAGTAACTAAAGATGAAACAACCACCATGCCTGGTCGTCATATTCCCCGAACTGAGCACGGTCCACCAAACTTCACGGATGGACGACACAGTAAGAGATATTCGGTTTGCATAATGTAGAAGTCAGAGACAACAACATTATGCCCACAACATCAAATATTGTGCCGGTTGGAGAAGCCAACACCTGGCTCCGGAACCAAGCGTGAGAAACATGACAATCTACAGCAATTTGTTTCACCGACTACCAAATACAAGAAGAAAAGACAAAAACAGTGGAAACAACAACCAGGCCTGGTCGTCATATTCCTCGAGCTGAGCACGGTCCACCAAACTTCACGGATGGACGACACAGTAAGAGATATTCGGTTTGCATAATGTAGAAGTCAGAGACAACAACATTATGCTCACAACATCAAATATTGTGCCGGTTGGAGAAGCCAACACCTGGCTCCGGAACCCAGCGTGAGAAACATGACAATCTACAGCAATTTGTTTCACAAAGACAACTACCTAATACCCTAATTGCTTTAAAAAAAAATAAAATAAAATAAAAAATCCTTGTAGCCACTGGCATGCAATTTAATATAGATTGATAAGAGAATGTTTGAAGCCTACCACTTCAAAACACAACATTAGAGCTGAGTTGTTCTCTCTTGAAGAATTTGGGGGGATACAGTTGAGTCAATTATGGGTGGGGTGGGGGTGGGGGGTGTTGTTGAGTCAATTTATGGTTTGTACGCTGAGGCCACTAATCTATTGTAAACTTGTTGTTTTTTTACCAGCTTTTTTGAGTAGGTACATGTGCGTTTTTTTACTGGTTTATGCAAAAAGAAGTAGGGAGTTGTGGGAGTTCTGAAGAATATTCTAATTATAATGAACGACTTCTACGCCTACATGGGTGACTTATTGTTTTGTGTATTGCAATTATTGGAAGTCTACTTAGTAGTTTTTGAAAATTGCTTGATTTGAAATGACATTGTGTTGTAATGTGTGTGCAGGTGTGTGTTGTATAATATACATATGTATAATATATTATATATCCTAGCAACCTATATACTGTTCTTGATTCTTGAAACAAACAAATACCATGTGAAATGTGTCTGTGGATCCTCTCATCATTCTTCAGCTGAAGTTCTTGAAGTTCATGAAGTTCAACATGCCAAAGGGGGGGAAAAGAGACTAATTTCAAACAGTGGCTCCACAAAATGGCATTCAGGTTGGGTAGTATTTAAGCATTGCTTTAAGTTCAGATTGACCAATTTGAGGAATTTCTTTAGGGGTTTTCTTGAAAACTCCAAAAAGTGGAAAATGAAAATCAAGTGATTAGTGACCACCAAAGTCACAAGAATGTTGAAAAGGAACTTGAATGCCATCTTGAATGGTTTGACATGGTTTTGAATTGTACCTGGCTCAATAATTGTTGATGAGCATGCCTGAAAAAAAAAGAATGAAATCGTTTTTAAAAAATGATGTGAAACTGTAGGACGTTTTAACAAAATTTACGCAGAATTTACTCACCAACCAAACCTTGTCTATGAAGCGTTCAGGAACTTTGGAGAAACTCGGAGAAGACCCCCACACCCACCCTTCACCCAAACGCCGCGAGACTTGGGAACATTAACGGACACTCGCGTGTTGAATTGATGTGGCAGCAGCAGCAGCGATGGCGAGGTTGTGAAGTCGACAAACGCAGTGATGGCCGAGGAGGTCTGCACGTCTCGAGGTCTTGATTGAGTCTAGAAGTCTTCTTTTCTTCTCGGTGGTGTCAAAACAGGAAGTGTGTTCTTACACTAACATCACTGTGATAGCCCACGCACACAGACTGGCATTGACGCTCTTCAATCGATACGTGCCAATGATAATATATACGCCTGACTGTCGAGTTCAATGCTACTGGTAATTAACACAGTAGAAACGTTCCGAGTTTTGTTTCTCCCTGGTTGGCGTACCTAGTCCCCCCCCTCCCACCAGAGCCTACATACACAATCAGCCCCACCATCCAGATGGAACCAAACTGAAACTCCATCACTGTGCCAGTCCACCACGCCTGCGACTAGCATCTGAAGTTCAGATCCGTTTACCAAGTTTACCAGCTGTTGATAATTGGAGCTGACCAACCAATGCAACCTTACTCTCACAGTGACCACCCACTCACATGCGCGGCGAATCACCATGGCAGAAGCGATCTCCAGCCTTGCTAACCACATCAGCCACTTCATCCGCCCTAAGACTACCTACCTACCCGAGACCTAAAGGGAAAGACTATAACTAACTTACAATCTATAATCCACGCGGCAGGCAGGCAAGGAGGCACAGCATCGCAAGCTATTAAATAATGAATGGCAGGCTGGATCCTACGAGCTGGCTTATCCTTGCTGCGTACCACGTTTACCTACTAACCGTCTCACACATCCTGTTGACACCACCCAACTAGCCTACGCGCACTTAAACACAACACTGCACTTTAACACTCCGGTGATGCCCAACGCGGTTGCTCCTATTTATGCTCCCAAGAACAACTAATTTCAGCCCAATCCCTGATTCACACTCCACTTTACTTGAATGTGAGAAATAAATTTTGATTTTTTTTAATAACTCTGGTTGATTCTGTCACCACTGATTTGGTGGTGGTGAGCTCTTTCAATTTGAAAACATCATCGTCTGATCATTGATGACGTTATCACATCGAAAGCGCTCGCCACCACCACCAAAACAGCCCGTTATGATGGGCTCAACCAGAGTATGTAATCACTGGCGGGCTTAGAAACCCTTTACATTCAATACCATTATGATTTTTTATTCAATTTGATTGGATGGACATTGTGAATTAGTTATTTTCTCGAGGGAATTTGGCGAATGATTTTGTGAACCGAATGACGCTTGATTCAGGGCAACAAAATAAGGCACCAATCGCCATATTTTTATCGCCTGAGGGGTTTACCTTTGTTTTAATGTGTACTGAATAGGAATTTGAACAAAGTGGATACGAATTTTGAGTGGAGTTTTTTACCGAAGGTACAGAGGTCTAATGTGGAGGTTAAGGAGGGAAATTACTCCTCTGCTGTTGTGGGTACTAGATTGAAGTGTGGGAACCAGTTTTATTTAAGAAATTTACTTCCCCGGACATCCCCCCCCCCCCCCCCCCCCATTATACTACTGCAACAACAGACGATTTCTTTCCCTAACCTCCACATACTTTCAAGTTTGCCACGTCGCGAAATGACTGGCCCTTGCGGGCACATTTGTCAGAATTTCAGATTTGTTGACTCTAAAAAAGAAATCCTACCGCCTGAAAGGGCTCGGACGGCGGGGGGACATTACATTTTTGGAACCTACCCATTTTGAAACGTGAAATGACAAATTTTGAGGCCGGTTCCAAAAAAAACTCCCGAGAATAATAAAACTAATTCATTAACGGTAGAAAAAAAGCTCAACAAGAGAGACAGAGAATCCCTCAATGAGATCAATTTGAGGCCAAACTAAATAAACCAGTCAGGAGGGTTTGTAATCTTCAAGAATAGAGAATACCGCGAGTGAGAAACAATAATTATTCGTAAACGATGAATTAATCATCAGTTCATACCAAATAAGTAAACTACGCGATTTTCGTCTAAAACAAGCCAACGCGACAAGTTTCTTTCAATTTGTTTCTCTCCCGGATGATAATATCACATTGTGCGATAAGTGGAGGTAATTTCAAATGAATTGGGCTGAAATTACATTTAAATTAAAAAAATTCCCCAACACAACCTCCCCGTTGAGCTGCTGGGAGAAGACTGAGTGATGACAAGGACGGGCCACACCCTGCCGTTCGAGGTGGCATGTTGCACGAACCTCGCTGGTGTTCGTGTAAGGTCTACACGCGTATGTCTACTGCGTGTAAGGCTACGGCGAGTCAAACATAGACCCTACAGAGACTCTGTGGTTCCGCGAGATGGCTTCAACTAAGTAGGTAACAATGAATAAAAATAATAACGATGATTATTATTCTTCGTTAAGTACCTATACTAAATTTTTGACCCCTCCGGGGACTCAACATTGCCCTTAAACATCTCATGATGCGAAAATTCCTTGAATAAAGCGTATAAGGTTAATAGTGTTACTATTCTTTGATAGGTACCTATGGGTTAATTATGAAAAAATTAATTCTGTACCAAAGGAAATATTTTTGAAAAAATTAAAAATTAATTCTGTAGTTACCAAAGGTAATATTAAAAAAAATAAATAAAAATAGTTATTAGTTTGAACAAATGTGGGACCTCAAAAAAAAAAAAATTAAAACGACACCTTAGGTATTAAACAGTTTTTTTTTTTTATCTGAAATTTTGAGAAAATACTCGGTTTGCCATCTAGTTGTGCCCGCAAGGTTTTCAGCCCGATCGCCCAAACCCGTGGGGCGCTATGGGGCTAAAATGGGGCTACGGGAAGGGTTTATTTGAAGGTTTTCGGCTATGGAGTCGAGTTAGGTGTCGTTTTCGAAGTATTTCTGGACGTAGAATCCATTTTTGGGGGTCCCGGAACGATCTGATTTCACTGTGGGGCGCTATGGGGCTAAAAGGGGTCTGCGGAAAGGGATTTTTGAAGGTTTTCGGCTATGGGGTCGAGTTAGGTGTCGTTTTCGCAGTATTTCTGGACTTAGAATCCATTTTTTGGGGTCGCAGAAATATCGGATTTCACTGTGGGGATCTGTTGGGCTTTTTGGGGGCTACAAATGGGATTTTTGAAGAATCCCAGGAGGTCAAATAAGGTGTAGTTTTCCGAGTAATTTTGGACGCAAAATCTATTTTTTCGAGGTCCCACATCTGTCCAAACATTGTACCTATGTACAGATTATGGTTTATTACCGACGGGGGTCGACGACTCCGATCGGTCTCAAAATTTGACATTATCCGTTTCAAGAGGTCTAGATTCCAAAACCGAAATGTCCGTTCGCCGTCCGGGCCGTTTTGGGCAGTAGGAATGTTTTTTTTAAATCTGGAATTTTGACAAAATACTCGGTTTACCATCTAGTTGTGCCCGCAAGGTTTTCAGCCCGATCGCCCAAACCCGTGTGGCGCGATTGGGCTAAAATGGGGCTACGGGAGTCGTTTTTTGAAGGCTTTTCGCTATGGAATCGAGTTAGGTGTCGTTTTCGAAGTATTTTTGGACGTAGAATCCATTTTTTGGGGTCCTGGAGCGATCAAATTTCACTGTTGCGATCTATAGGCCTTTCATGGGGCTGAAAATGGGATTTTTGAAGGATCCCAGGAGGTCAAAATTTGACTTTTGTTTTTTACTTGAAAAATATTTAATATTTTTCAAGTAAAAACAAAAAATCTTTGAAAAAAAAAACCCCAAAAATTTTTTTTTCCAAATTGTTTTTCATTGACACAGAATTAATATTCTGAAAAAGTAGCCTATATCAAAGAATAATAAACCCTAGTGTAAAATTTGCAGCGTTTTTTATTCGATTCCAAATCACAAATAAAAGTAAATTTCAGGAAAAGTCGTTGGTGAAGAATCAATTTTTTTTTTTTTTTTCAAAAAATCTTAAAAATGAGTCTGACGTTAGACAAGTTGTTTTATTTCTAAAATAATTTTAGAACTATCAATTATTGATCTTCATCTTAGGGTTTTTTAAATAATTTTAAAAACCTTAAGATGAAGATCTTATGTAATTACTACATAACAAAAATCAGATTTCACATATTGAAATTTCGGAACGTTTTCTCAATTTCTTCTTAAAATGATGAGTTATAAAAGGGGGGGGGGAGTTTTTAATTATTGGTTTCTCGAAAAATTGACATCAAAGAATAGATTTAGATGAAAATTGAACACCCGAGCGGCAATAATTGCGGTTTGGTTACAAAGGGCCTAAGTGCCAAATTGTTTAAAAAAAGTTATTGCAATTTTAATATTCAAATACATACCATATTCCCGGGTTAATCTGATGTTTGGCGGTCGATTTCTAACTGTTAGCAGGAAGTTAGCACTTGGGCCTTTTCAACGCAAAACACTACTGGCACATAGGTTCGGAATTGAAGAAAAATTAGAAAAACATGAAAATTATTGAGGTCCGTGCAGTAAGAGAGTAAAGTAACTTATTAACTTAATAACAGCGATCTGAGAAAATCAACCTCAAATGTTTTCAACGTGCACCCTGTAATGTAAAACTAAAGTTTCTGTTCAAACCTTCATCATTTAACGGTCTTAGAGTGGCCACTAAGTTAATTTCTCATGAAAATGAGTGCATCGGAAAAAGTTCTAATGAGGGTGAGTTATAAGCCAGTATTGTGGAATGAAAGCGCTGCAAATTTTACACTAGGGTTTATTATTCTTTAATATAAATTACCCAAAAATTAATTCTATTTCAATAAAAGAAATTTTAATTTAACTACTATTTTTTAAAAATTTTTTTAAATTTTCTTGTAAAGTTTGTGGACGGATGTGGGACTTCGAAAAACGGATTATGCATCCAAAAATACTCGGAAAGTGACACTTCATTCGACTTCCTGGCATCCCTCAAAAGCCCCATAGATACTGTCAGTGAAATCCGATAATTCTGGGACCCCCAAAAAATGGATTCTACGGCAAAAAATGATTCGAAAACGGCTACCAACGCCTTCGATATCATAGACGAAAGCAATCAAAAACACCTCCCTCCCGTTAGCCGTTTTGGGAGTAGGAATTTTTTTTAAATCTGAAATTTTGAAAAAATACTCGGTTTACGATCTAGTTGTGCCCGCAAGGTTTTCAGCCCGATCGCTCAAAAGCGTGGGGCGCTATGGGTTACGGGAGGGGTTTTCGAAGATTTTCGGTTTTGGGGTCAAGTTAGGTGTCGTTTTCCAAGTATTTTCGGACGTAGAATCCATTTTTGGTGGTCCCGGAACGATCCAGTTTCACTGTGGGGATCTATGGGGCTTTCATGGGGGCTACAATCGGGATTTTTGAAGGATCCCAGGAGGTCAAATGAGGGTGTCGTTTTCCGAGTAATTTGGACGCAAAATCCGTGTTTCGAGGTCTCACTTCTTTCCAAACATTGCTTATACAGAAAAAAATTTTGTTTTTAATTTTTTCAAAGATTAACCTATACCTACCTATCAAAGAATAATATACTAGTAAAATTTGCAGCGTTTTTCATTTTTATTTCATAACTCCTTTTTACTTTTTTCTTAAAACCCATTCCTTTTTTTTCCTCTTCTTTGAGGTCCTTGGTGCTCCTCAGCCCGTAATTTTGCTACGTTACATTCTCTTTTAAGAAATGGAAAAAATACTCTTCCTTAAGAATGTGAATTTCTTCATCTTTCCCTGCCGTGTTGACGAATTGATGGAGGAATGCTGCAGTCGAGATGTAGTGGGACAAAATAATGTGAGAAACAGAATGAGGGTATATTTCAACTTCTGGCGCAAAAGTATCATTTCAAGAAAAATGAGCAGCTTTTTCGTCGTCAGAACCAGAGCATTCGGGAGGCCCCAAGATCGGCCTTGAATGCACTGATACCACTACTTTCTTCTCCACAGACGAGACTATTTTCGTCCCGTCATCCGTGCCAATGCATGGCACTTGGTCATCTCACCCCCGCACCATCATATTATAACAATGTTATAATCATGTCATGATGTTTTTGGGTTGGGGGGTCAGGCTGAAGTTCGCGACACCGACTTTTCGTGAACATCATTAGGCGGTGGGTAGTAACGTGACTGCTTTCAGACATTAGGTTCTCAACCTGGTAATATCTCATGTTACAGGAAGCCGACGAAACTGTGCGTGGTGTGGACTCGGAGAGGTCGCCGGGTTGTGAGCGAATGTCAACCCTGGGAGCCAACGATGAAGGAGCCTCTGGTCGGCTCGTGTTCCTGGCCAGTGCCTGAGAACCGGGAAGTGGCCGTCACACTCTTTCGAGACCCTCGGACTCACGAGCTCGAAGACAAAGACTGGACTTTCATCATCGAGGACGTGAGTTAGCAGAATGAGTACCACATGGAGGGCACAACCAAATTTCTTACCCACTTGTGACATGTTTAGGTTAGCAATACTGGGAAACGGCGGCAAATCGCTTCCATTCCTGTCAACATGAAGAAGTACGCGAGCATCGACTCCTCCCAGCAGCACGAGCTCAACCTGACGCTGAAACCCGTCACTAAAAAAATAATATCTGCCTCTCTGGAATG
Source organism: Pilophorus perplexus (assembly GCA_955831195.1). Classification (NCBI taxonomy): domain Eukaryota; kingdom Metazoa; phylum Arthropoda; class Insecta; order Hemiptera; family Miridae; genus Pilophorus; species Pilophorus perplexus. The sequence continues at coordinate 17,242,695 of OY037008.1, forward strand.
CACTCTTTCTTGTGTCTTTTTGCGCGAAGGCAAAGCTACGTAAGTTTCAGTTCATGTCATGTTGTTCGTAAATACTCTTTGAAGGTGTGGCGCGATCCTACAGGCGCTCAGTTGCAGCGGTTTGGGTTATTGTTGGGGTTTTTCCTGTTGATCTGGAGACGGACCGCCGTTTTGCTGCCTTTAGGATACGCGAAGGCCAATCCTGGGCAGGCGATGCTTGTTGGCCAGTGGCAGGAGGAGTGGGCTGTCTAGTCCACAAGGAGACTAACGAGTTTTCCAATCTATGGCTCAGCGGTTGAGGATGCCGTGTGTGGTCCCTAACCATAAGACCTTACAGCTGCTGAGCGGCCACGGAGACTTTACGGCTAACGTTCACTGGCTGGCGATCCTGGCTGCACATGGTGCGGCGACCCTGAACGCTCGACAGAGTTGTCCGGTATTGCAGAGCCTGTAGGCTGAGGTTTTCCCTGGTGGTGTAATGGAGTACCGGAGCAGGTAAGTCTCCAGCCCGGAGGCATTGAAGTTCCTCCCCACATGGGGCGGTTGAGCAGATGCGCTGAATGGAAAGCCCCGTCATTCTTCATGGGTGGCAGGAGGCGGAGGCAGGCGGGAGCCAAGTTGGCCAGCCTGGTTGCGCTCCCTGGTTGCTGCCAGGGGGCCTGCTGAAAGTCTCACGGGCTTCCATAGCAGTTGACACTTTGAAATAACCCACTACAGAATAACAATGGCTCCTACAACACACAGTGGCACCAACTTGATTCAGGATGGCGGCAGGATACCTCGCTGAAATTCGTTTGCACGAGCTCATTCTCATGTAGTCTATTCAACAATTGTTGTTGTATATTATATACGGCAACACGTTTGAGACAGGGCTATCACTCCCATAATACAATGGCTCCTACAAACGCGCACTTGATACCCCCTGCCAAAGTACCTTGCCAACCCCTTGAACTACTGTATTAAATACAAACAAATACACAAATTTAGAAAATACAAATAATAAATACAAATAGAACAAATTTTGTTCTCGCCATTCCCACATCTCCCCGCAGCTCCACTTGTCATCGACTTTTCTCTTACCCTCAGGGATGAAGACATGCAGAGTATGGCTAGTCTTATGAGCACCAACAACAACAGTGACATCGCAGTATTAGATGACTTTGACGAAGAGGGAGACGTCACCGGTAAATTATCAATTTCACTTACTTCTCAACCAGTTTTATAGCACTCGTTACCTCCGGGGTATTTAAGCCTCATCATTTAATTGGCGTTAATTTTGCAGAACTGAGCCAACCGCAAAGCCTCAACGAAATGCTCGACCTCACTCATCAACTAGAAATGATGACGAACAGTTTGAGCGGGTCCGAGTTCGCCAGCACTCCAATAAGCAGTAACGTCAAAATTGTTACCTATTTTTCAAGATTTTTATGGATATTCATTGACCTATCGTCATTTAAGTTTCCTCTCAGTCGTAAAATGTCGAGGTTACTTTCGACAATTCGATCTTGCATCTACTGGACCATGAACACCCTTTTTTGTTTAAGGAAGTCATTTATTTACTCCCTTCTCGGCACCCAGAAGTGTACTCCCAATCTCATTTTATGGTACATTGAACAATTTCTTTTAATTTTCAGTGAGCAGCCTAAAAGAAGAGCCAACGCCAGTTGCCGAAAATGAAAAACCCTTCCCTCCTATGCTTGAAATGATCGCAGAACCTGTCGATACTAGTCTCAATCTTCCCCGTGATAAATTAACGTGAGTCTGCCCTAATTTTGCCATGTTTGATGGTTGTTGTGCCTATTCGAATTTTCTAATTTTGTGAGCCAAGGAAGGGCACTTCCATTCTGATATTCTTGACTTTCTGGGCCCCCTCAGCCTGAGCGCCACTTGCCTTTACGGCTTTTGGTAGGTGCAGTCTTGTCCACCCCGTTTGCGAGGGTCATGGTTAGCGGCCAATGTATCTCTTTTACTTTATTATCAAGTGGGAAGCTGCCTAAATCCCTGGCTTCTGTCTTTGGTTGGGCTCTTGGACTTTGACGCCCTCTTTTCTCATTTTTGCCAACCTTCAAGGCAAAATAAAATCATTAGTTGAGAAAACGTAAATGTAAAGAAGAGATTCAGAAGTTAGGGCTTTTCAATGTGGCTGCTGGAGCGTCCAACTACCCACGCCGATAGTACAGTACGTTCACGTCACGTATGTAGCGGAAAATGCCCCCTCCCCCTCCCATTGTGGGCATCGAAAATGGGGGATACCACCATGACCACGAATGCCTGTGAAATTCACAAAAATTTACAGTGTGAATTGTCCACGCTCATTTTAAGCTCTCCACGATTTTTGGCATTATTTCAAAATTTTCGGACGACCGGAAGTACTTTAGAATAAAGATGATTCTACTATAAAAAAAAAAAAAACTATTCATTATCAAAAAGTGAGTAGAAGGGATCTGAGGCTAGGTGGGATATGGACAGGGGTTGGCTGGCTTTAGCCAGCAGGGGATGGCCTCCTAGTTATTACAATTAAGTCGTTTCTAGTTCATTTGCTTCGCACGTTTTACTGAACATTTCCGTGTGGATGAATGGAGAACAAGCGAGACTTGAAAGTTCAATAAATAGAAATAAAATATTCATGAAACATATTATGTATCAACGGCCACACCTCTAAATTTTATGACTAGATACCGGACTAGGAGTTGAACTAACGCGCATAATTTTAATTGAATGGCTGACTCATTCGTTCGATAAGTGAATATTCTCTGTCAAAGATTGAGTGCTTGTTTACTCTATTAGGGACCTTCAGTTGGTGAGTGGTAGGTCATGAGAGGGAAACCTCTTCCCACCCCTGTAAGTCGTGACATCATACTTGAGCCATCTGTACAACATGATATTTAATCTTGTATCAATAAATCTGGTGATTTTCCAAGGAAAAATTTATATATCTAAGTTTTTTATCAACGGTTCTTAACGTTTTTTGGGTCGCTGAATCACTTTAGGAAACGCTAAAAACATCGAAAATGTCGGCATTCTTTCAGTTTCCTGCATTTATTTCGAGAACGGCACGTTTTAGCAAAAAATACCACTTTGTACAAGACTGAAGTAGACAACATTTCCTACAAGAATATATTATCGAGTTTGTTTCTATCTTTGATAGGACAGCCGCTATAGTGCTCTGAACAGAAGCAAAAAAAAAAAGTCCATCTTCAGAGCGCTCTATCGGCCGTCCTATTGAAGATAGAAAGAAACTTGATGATAGGGACCTTTGGGGGGGGGGGGGGGGGGGGTTCTAGTAAATGTTCTTTAGTTAAATTTTGTACATAGTGGTATTTTCGCCAAAACGTACCGTTTTCAAGATAAACGCAGGAAACTGGAAGCATTCCGACATTTCTGAGGTACCTATTTGGCGTTTCATGAAATTATTTAACCTCAGTCGAGGGGGCAAACCACAAATTCGGAAACGTGGAAAACCGTTCTATACATTTTTCAAAAAATTCTATACATTTTTCCTAGCAACGGTGTTTTTGAACCTTGATTTACTGGACTTATGTCCAAAATATACCGTTTTGTCCATTTTATAACCCAATTGATAACTTCTAACTGTTGCATTAAATGCAAAAATTTTATGCATCAAATCCAAATTCATTTTCAGATTTAGCTGCGAAGAGGAGAAAGATCCGGGCATAGGCGTGAAACTGGATCTTGAACCACCAAGCTTCAAAGAGGTACACTTTTCACAGTACTTACTCGCTGTTTTTTTTTTTTTTTTTTTTTTTTTTTTTAATATTCAACTAGCACTACGACAGGGGGATCTCGCTTCGCTCTGCCATTTTAATAATTCGTCAAGTGATGGGGTATGATACAGTGGGAATGCCATCTCAATCGGACTGTTAACGACGAAGGTAGGAAGAGTTGTGGGGATTTGCATGCGTTGGAAATTGGGCTCAATGTGCTTATTGGTCGTAAAATTGGCCGGAAATCCGAATCCGCAAAAAAAAAAATAGGGGTTTTCGTTAAAAATAAGAAAATTGGGCGCACTCGCGCTGGTTTTCGCGCATTTTGGTAGGATCTCAACCCCCCCCCCCCCCCCCCCCCCCCCTTGTAGGTACGAGGCTTGCCCCAAAAGTAAGGTCTCCAATCTCGTAGCGGACAAGGGAATTATTTTTTTCAAAAGTTGGTAGCAATGTCGTAAAGCTTAGCTCCTCCCCTTTCAGGAGGAAAAAAATCATCCGGATCGGAGTCCGATCATCGGACCATTAGTGCAGATTTGACAAGCCGTCCATCCATCGACAATTGTGTGACTGTTATGGATCAACCTGTATGTCCATTAAAAATGTAAGAAAGTGGTGCAGAGAATTTTCAGAAGGGAGGACGAATATTCATGATGAACCCAGAAGCGGAAATCCTTTTTCTGACGATCTCAAGGAGCATGTTGAGTCTGCAGTTCGTGAAGATCGACAATTGACTGTTCGAGACCTTGAAGAAAAGCTTGACATACCCAAATCCTCGATTAACAGAATCCTGAATGAACTGGGATACCGAAAATCGAGTGCAAGATCGGTGGGACGTGGCCTGGGACACAAAAGCCTATTTGGATCTCTTCGGTTGGGACGTTCTCCTCCATCCCCCTTACAGCCCAGACCTCGCCCCATCCGACTACCACTTGTTTACTAACCTGAAGAGACGTTTGGGTGGAAAAAGGATAGAAACTGACGAAGAAGTGAAGGCTGCAGTGAAGGAAAACATCGATAAAGAGGTGGACGGAAAGTTCTACGACGCAGGGATAAAAAAAGCTGCCAGAGGGACTCAAAAAGTGCATCGAAGTTAACGGCAACTACGTCGAAAAATAATTTATATAACCACGTAAAAAAATTTTAATAAACTTTTTTTTAGACCTTACTTTTGGGACAAGCTTCGTAAATGGGATCCCGAGACGGTAGAGAAAATCGGCGTATTTTATCACTTACCGTTTCAGAGGAGAACGGTTGTGACATGCATCGTAAAATGTATTCATTACTGTCCCACTATCAACACGTCATTTAATCCTAACTCCTGGATTAGCTTGTCTCGTTTCCTATTCAGTCGCTTGCAAAGATTTCTTTCATTCCTTGTTTTAGTTGAAAACATCTCACTTAAAAGGGACAGAAAGCACTCCAGGGCAGGATCTTCTTGAATGGTGTAAAGAAAATACTAAAGGGTACGCTGGCGTGAAAGTGACCAACCTGACGACGTCGTGGAGAAACGGCCTGGCCTTCTGCGCCCTCATTCACCACTTTCGCCCTGATCTCATGTAAGTTCTAATAAACTTTGTTATCTACGTTTACAAATCCGCGTTGATACTCATGAGTGTTTCCTTTTCAGTGAGTTTGATGGGTTGACGCCGCACGACGTTCGAGGCAATTGCAAAAAAGCTTTCGACGCCGGCGAAGCTCTCGGGATTTCGAGAGTCATAGATCCTAAAGACATGGACGTTTTGGCTGTTCCTGACAAACTTGCTGTGATGACTTACCTCTACCAGCTCAGAGCCCACTTTACAGGTATTGGTTTTTTGCAGTCAGGGTCGCCACTCAGGTGGCAACATTGTCCTTGAGGTAATTTTGAATTAATGCCAACCTTGTGTGTCTGAAGGTCACGAACTGGAGGTTCAACAGATTGGAAAAACCACCGACGAATCTTCTTACATGATTGGACGCTTCAACACCGACACCGGCATTGACGTCCAGTTGTTTGGACAAGAAATAATCAACCTCAGAAGCAAAACCGTCAGAAGGTACAAAATAGTTTTCACGTGCCGTACACGCTGTGACTGTTTATGACGCTAGTTGTGTCTTTCAGCGGAAGCAATCGAAGCGACTCCGACGCCTCAGAAGGTACGACCGACTCCGGCGTGGTTGTCAATTCCAAAAAATTGACCAGAGGAAGTTCAGGGTTGAGATTGCGGATCGAGTCTATCGCTGGTGGCCAGACTGAGGAGAAAGAGAAGTCGCCAACTTCCGTCACAGACAAGATACTGTCTTCATCTAAAACTATTCTCGGAAAAGTGTTGTCGCCTACCAAAGAAAAATTACGTGAAAAAGTACGTTCCTCCGATTTTCAGAAAATTTTAGTGTTATTGTGGCTTACGGGTTAACCGTTTGGTTGCCACAAAGATCTCTTCCCTCGCATAGCTCAAGTTTCAAGTACAGTACAGGGGCAGCATAACTTCCAGTTTTCAAATGTGTGCCGCTCAGGCTGTAGGTGTCATACGGAGTTGGGAGCGGTCTTAATCTTGAGGGGAGTTGTTCAAAGTTTAGTTGTTGGTAACGGTAATGGGTCAGGTTTTCATCGGTGACGGAAGACAATGACTGTAGAAATAAAAGCCCACTTGGAAGCAGGAGAATACGGACGAACGAGGAGCTCCGGGAGCTGTACAATGAGCCTGAATTCTAACCGCCATCAAAACGCTGCAAATTTTACACAAGGGTTTATTATTCTATGATGTAGGTTGCGTGTGCAGAAATTTAATTCTGTCAATGAAAAAAATTTCAAAAAATTCTCGGAAAATTAAAAAAAATTCAAAAAATTTTTTTTGGATTGTTATGTATACTTCAAAAAAAACATGTTTTTTGGATTTTTTGTTTCAACAAAAAAATTTTTTTTCAAAAGTTCTTTATTAAAGTGAAACTTTTATTTTTTACTCGAAAAATATTTAACCTCCTGGGATCCTTCAAAAATCCCACTTGTAGCCCAATGAAAGTCCTATAGATCGCCACAGTAAAATTGGATCGTTCCGGGACCCCCAAAAATGGATTCTACGTCCAAAAATACTTCGAAAACGAAACCTAACTCGTTCCCATAGACAAAAGCCTTCAAAAAACACCTCCCATAGCCCCATAGCGCCCCACGGGTTTTGGCGATCGGACTGAAAACCTTGCGGACACAACTAGATAGTAACCCAAGTATTTTGTCAAAATTTCAGATTTAAAAAAAAATTCCAATGCCCAAAACAGCCCGGACGGCGTACGGCGTACGGACATTTCGGATTTAGAATGTAGACCTTTTGAAACGGATAGTCATGTCAAATTTTGAGGCCGATCCGAGTCGTCGACCTCCGTCGCGAAAACAGGTGTATTATTCCAAGAATATTAAACCAAAAGGGCTGGCTACTCTAGATCGGGCATATGGATTCGACCCTTGTCCCTCAGAAGCTGCTCTAAGGGAGGCCGGGTGCCAGAAGAAGAATAGGTAGGCTGATGACGTGGAGGCCGATATCAGATCGATCGGCATTCGACGGTGGGAGACTGCAGCTCTGGACTGGACCATGGCGAAGGTTTGTTGAGGATGTCCAGGTTCTCTAGAGGACCGTAGTGCCGCGAAACTATAGGTAGGTAACGCCAAAATTTACCTTTGCATTTAATGCCAGACATCGCATGGGCGTACGCAGCTCTTCCTTTAGGGGGGGGGGGGGGGGGGGGCTAAAAAATATTGCAGGTAGACATGCTGCCAGCAAGGGTACCTACCTATCTAGTTAAATTAAAATTTAAAAAGCTGTAAATTTTACACAAGGGTTTATTATTCTTTGATATAGGTTACTCGTGCGAAAATTAATTCTCTGTCTTGAAAAAAAAAGAGTTAACACAAATTATTATTACTTACCTATTTTTTTTTTTTTTTTTCAAAATCTTTTGTTTTAACTTTTTTTTACTCGGAAAATATTAAATATTTTTTATAAAGAGATCTCTTGGTCCTTTGATCTCTTGGTATCCTTCAAAAATCCCATTTGTAGCCCCATGAAAGTCCTATAGATCCCCACAGTGAAATCGGATCGTTCCGGGACCCCCAAAACTGGATTCTACGTCCAAAAATACGTCGAAAACGACACCTAACTCGATCCCATAGCCAAAAGCCTTCAAAAACCCCTCTCGTAGCCCCATTTTAGCCCCACGGGTTTGGGCGATCGGGCTGAAAACCTTGCGCTTACAACTAGATGGAAACCACGTATGTTGTCAAAATTTCAGATTCTTAAAAAATGCTTACTGCCCAAAACGCCCCAGGGCGGACGACGCACGGTGGTGCAAAACGGCCATATTGGGGGGGGGGGGGGGGGGGGGGCTCTGAAAACCCCATACTTATAGTATTCGTAAATTTGACGCTGATCACGAATATACCCCATGACCCTGTACCTAAAATGGATTCCGAGCCTTTTTTTTCCCAAAATACCTTTACACAAGCCATCAATTGAATTGAATAGATGAGCGCAACCTTTTTGTTATTACGATATATTTAATGAGCGAGAGAAACTAAGAAACAGTAGGTATCTAGCGACCAAACTATGCCACACAACACATCATCCACGTGATGCTCATTACGTAAACAACTGCCCCCTAACGACCGATGCGTAATAAAACCTTATGCCGATCAGAGGTAACGAACGGCTCAGGCTGCAAAAATCGTTTTGGAGTCGTTGGAATCAGCCTGAAAAGCTCATTCCATAGACCCTTGTACCAACG